>JAYESA010000160.1:280000-285000 GCA_036927795.1 Iris macrosiphon
TAAGGCAAGATAGAAACCCACAAATTTGCATGCTTCATTAAAACAATGTGTTGATTGGTATAGTTGGGATAGCTTGCCTTCACCAGTACGTTTCGATGTACTGACCCTCGTTGAAACAGGTTCCCCGCGCTAGGAAGAACCGAGCGAGGAGCAGGAGACAAACCCCCAATCCAGTCCAGCTGTAGGCGCGCCTCGACCGTGCCACCTAAGAAGCATTTTGAAGAAGGAAACATTTTGAAGAAGAAGCCCTTCGAAGAAGAAGCTAGCCACCGAAGCAATCATGCAGCTTCGTGGCAAGGCAGTCGTTCCGTCTCAAGGTCTTACATTTTGAGTTTAGTAAGGGATGTAATGTACAGGACTGCTATCTCATTTTGTGTCAACACTTTTGTAAGCCCATAGAGGCAATCCATATGACTCAGTTCAGGGAGTTTGTAATAGATGTTCATATTATCAATAAAAGAGAACTTTTCCATGTTTCAATATGTGTTTCAATTATCTGCGTACTCTGAATATGTGCTCGCTATGCAAAACAAAAATACTTAGCCTTGTGCGGTGCGCAACCTAGGCCCGCACGGCGGTCACGCCCGGGGGACGACTATCGATTCCACGGAATCGGGGCGTGACATGTTGGTATCAGAGCACAGCTTCAAAGTTCATTTAATTCATAAACTGGAAAAGTTCCCTTAGCGATAACTCGCCTATGCGAACTCCTGAACTCGTTAAGGCCAAAATGAGATACGTTCATGCAATAAGTCCATAATTCATTATGATCCTGATGTAATTTACCTTCCTTTTCAAGGAACGACGCAAGCGCAACCGTCAGCGCTAGCACCAGGCGAGCCTCGGACTCAAGAGAGCAGCTCCGGAACATCAGGAAGCTCTCGGAGCCAACGAGGCATGTCTCAAACAGACTCGATCCAACAAGTGGTGCAAATGTTAGCCGAGCAAAGACAGAGGGATGATGCCCGCCAAGCCAAGTTCGAGAGCAACCTAGAGGCACGGCTCTCAGTCCAACAAAAGCAGGTAGATACCCTGCAACAGCTGGTTCAGACCCTGGCCTCCAACCATTCTGCCGCAACGACAGCTACACCAGTGGAGCAGCCAGCGCTTGAAGTTGAACTACCGCCCGTGCCAAGGACGAGGGAAGTGACTACCTTCTCCTTTGGAAACTTCAAGAAGGTCTGTAACACGCCATTCGAAGGGACTGAGGACCCGATCGTGGCCCTAGATTGGCTTGCCGAGCTTGAAGATCATTTTTCTCTCCTGGAAGTGCCGGCAGACAAGCGCGTCACCTGTGCCCAATTACTGCTTCGTCTCAACGCGCACGACTGGTGGGACGTGCATCGACGATCTCTTCAACTTGGCCATGGAGAGGAGGTGATCGCGTGGACGACTTTTCGTGCCGCGTTTGAGGAGGAGTTTGTACCCCCGCCTCTACGGCGTCAACGGGAAAATGAGTTCGTTCAGCTCCGGCAGGGCAGTATGACGGTGAAGCAATACTCGGCAGAATTCAACAAACTGGCCAAATTTGCTGCCGCTTACCTACCGGATGCAGCGAGTCGTGCCAGACGATTCGAGGGAGGGCTACGTCCTGGCATCCACGGGCACGTATCCATCCCACAGTATCAGACGATGAGGGAAGTATTAAACCATGCCCTCTCCCTGGAACCGCAGTATCCTCACGTTGCTGCCGGCGCTGTGCAAACTTCCAATCACAAACGCCAAGGCAATGATAGAGGAAACAACGCTTCAAAGCGTCCAAATAACGGCGGTAAACAGCGTGGAGACACCAGCAAGACCTGCAACTTTTGCAGGAAGCCAGGGCATATCGAAAAAGATTGTCGCCGCAAGCTTGGGACTTGTCTCCGTTGCGGCGACCCAGGCCATCAGATTAGCAGCTGTCCGCGTCGTCCACCGCAACCAGACCAGACTCCGGCTCCTCAGGCAAATCGAGCGGCGCCTCAGCAAGGGCGTAATCAAGCTCAAGGCCGAGTCTACACCATGACACGGGAAGAAGCATTAGCTTCAGATACAGTCGTGTCAGGTACCTTACTTTTCAATAATATACCTGCTCGTGTTCTATTTGATTCAGGTGCAACGCATAGTTTTATTTCCACAAATTTTGCCGTGGAAAACAATGTAAAAATGACTCCGTTGCACTTAGATTTAAATGTCAGCACCCCCTCTGGTACAAAAATCCCTGTTCGTTCAGTATGCCTAGGTGGTTACATTTGTATTGGGGAGAAGAAGCTGTCGCTCGATGTCTTAGTTCTAGATGTTAGGGACTATGATATCATCTTGGGAATGGACTGGCTAGGCGCATGCGCGGCAACCATTGAGTGTGCAGAGAAGCGAGTCGTTTTCCGTCTGCCCGGAGAAGCCGTGTTCTGTTACACCAGTAGTCCAGCGAACGATGCGACCACGGCCTGCATGGTGATTTCGGCAAAATCTGCTCGGCGAATGCTCTACACAGGCTGCGAGGGATTTCTAGCATCAGTTCGGGACGCGCGGCAGGACTACGCAAACGTCGAGCCTAATTCCGTTGAGGCGGAGTTCCCCGACGTGTTTCCGAGCGAACTACCCGACATGCCGCCCGATCGAGAGATTGAATTCACTATTGACACATTTCCGAATACGCAGCCGATCTCCAAACCTCCATACAGAATGGCCCCTGCAGAGCTGAAGGAACTAAAGTGCCAACTCCAAGGATTACTTGATCGTGGGTTCATCCGTCCGAGCGTGTCTCCTTGGGGCGCTCCCGTGCTCTTCGTGAAGAAGAAGGACGGAACTCTACGCCTATGCATCGACTACAGAGAATTGAATAAGGTCACAATCAGAAACAAATATCCTCTGCCACGGATTGATGACTTGTTCGATCAACTACAAGGAGCAGCAGTGTTTTCAAAAATCGATCTTCGCTCGGGTTATCACCAGCTGAAGATTAGGCCAGAAGATGTACCCAAGACTGCTTTCAGAACCCGCTACGGCCATTACGAGTTTTCCGTGATGCCGTTTGGACTGATGAATGCTCCTGCTGCATTCATGGATACGATGAACCGTGTCTTTAGGCCCTTCATCGATAAATTCGTGGTGGTGTTTATCGATGACATCTTAGTGTACTCGAAGACTAGGGATGAGCACGCAGGACACCTGCGGATGGTGCTGCAAACCCTTCGAGACCACAAGTTGTATGCCAGATTAAGCAAATCAGAATTTTGGCTGGACAGCATTTCATTTTTGGGGCATATCATCTCCTCGGAAGGCATCTCAGTTGATCCGAAGAAAATAGAAGCAATCACGCAGTGGAAACGTCCGGAGTCAGCTAGCGACATCCGAAGTTTCCTTGGCCTGGCAGGGTACTACCGAAGATTTATACAAAATTTTGCTAGGATTGCTTCGCCCTTGACGCAGCTCACACGGAAGGGTGCAAAGTTTATTTGGACGGACGACTGTGAAGCTTCGTTTACGGAGTTAAAGCAGCGCCTAGTCTCCGCCCCGGTCCTTACTTTGCCAAACGGACCTGACGACTTCAAAATATATAGCGATGCATCAGGAAGGGGACTAGGATGTGTCCTAATGCAACGTGACAAAGTGATTGCCTACGCGTCTAGACAGCTAAAGCCTCACGAGCAGAACTACCCAACGCATGACCTCGAGCTTGCCGCGGTAGTGTTTGCATTGAAGCTGTGGCGCCACTATCTTTATGGAGTGCCGTGTGAAATCTATACGGACCATAAAAGTTTGAAATATTTGTATACTCAAAAGGATTTGAATCTTCGGCAGCGGCGATGGCTTGAACTCCTAAGCGACTTCGACCTCATGATCAGATACACGCCTGGCAAGGGAAACGTCGTAGCTGACGCACTGAGTCGAGTGTTTGCAGGAAGTTTGGCTATTGATGATAGGCTGCACCGAGATCTTGAATCACTGGGCATTACCTTAAAAATCAGATACACAAAGTGGGCGCAAGTATCACAACTGCGCCTCGAACCCGACTTGTTACAACGAGTAAAGACCGCTCAGAAGGACGACCCGTTCCTGCAAAAGATTCATGCCCTTATCTCAGCAGGGAAGGCGTCCGACTTTGCGGTAAGCACGGATGGGACGCTTCGAGTGAAGGGAAGACTGTGCGTTCCAAGCGACGCGGCCCTCAGGGAAGAGATACTCACGGAAGCCCACTATGCTAGCTATACTTCTCATCCGGGTAGCACAAAGATGTATCGGGATCTTCGCACGACGTTCTGGTGGCACGGCTTGAAAAAGGATGTGGCGCAGTTTGTGTCGCATTGCATGGCTTGTCAACGAGTAAAGGCCGAACACCAGAAACCAGGCGGAGAACTGCAGAGCCTTGCTATTCCGGAGTGGAAATGGGATGATATAACAATGGATTTTATCGTTGGTTTGCCGAGGACGCAACGGGGACATGATGCAGTCTGGGTTATCGTCGATCGACTCACCAAGTCAGCTCACTTTCTGCCTATCAAATCTACTTGGAGTGCCGACCGCCTGGCTCAGATATATCTCAATGAAATCGTTCGACTCCATGGCGTGCCCGTAACCATAGTCTCCGATCGAGATGGTCGATTCATATCACGTTTCTGGGGAAGCCTGCAGTCAGCAATGGGGACGAAGTTGAAGTTTAGCTCCGCCTACCATCCACAGACCGACGGCCAAACCGAGCGTATCAACCAGATCCTCGAAGACATGTTGCGACTCTGCGCCTTGGACTTGAAGACGAGTTGGGACCTTCATCTACCTTTAGCTGAATTTGCTTACAACAATAGTTATCAATCGAGCATTCAAATGGCGCCGTATGAGGCGTTATACGGGCGGAAGTGTAGATCTCCTATCTGCTGGGACGAAGTTGGAGAACGACAAGTACTTGGCCCTGAGCTCGTGGAGCAGACCGTCCAGAAGATTCGGCTGATTCGGGACAGATTAAAGATAGCTCAAAGTCGTCAAAAGAGCTACGCGGATACACATCGAAGACCACTAGAGTT
>JAYESA010000161.1:0-190000 GCA_036927795.1 Iris macrosiphon
AGTGTCTTCACCTTCATCAGAGGAGACAGATGGGATCTCCTCTCTTCCAGTAGACTTATGGGAGGGCATCCTGAAACTTCCATATACATCGAAATCACGATGGAAGGTATTGATGGACGCATAAAACTGGGTGTACGAGTAAAGAATGAGCAACTCCGTGGAGACAGAAGTCGCGGGCACAACAAAGATTACACCAGTACAACCCATGATAAAGTACCACCATCCTCTGGCTCCATCAATAAGTCCACCTTTGGACTTGAAGCTGGTGATAGGATTCCCCATGTGCAACTAGTCGTACCCAAATTGCCTGGCAAACCGGCTGGGTAGATAAGACTCCAAATAGCAGTGGTCCTCACTTCTGTACAACAGATGGGAAGGTCTAATGCAGACCAACCAGTAAAAGGCTTCAGGAGAAAGAATAGTCTTCCCCTGACCTGCATCCTGAAGTTTTGTCCCCTGTTGATTGATATGTACGGAAGGAACGGTACAGAAGAACTTCCAACCATGGGCAAAATTTAATGCTCGTCGACAATCTATGACGCTAGTTATATTCCAAAGGGAATTCTTGTAATTCAACAAGAAGTTATTTCTCGAACCGCTGGCAGAGCTGGGAGACATCACTCTGGTGTTGTGAAGGATTAACCATCCCATCAGATATAAGAATGGCAATTGCACTATGGAAAATCCTTCACGCTGTGTATCATCTGCAAGTAGCCCATCAGTAATGGCCCTCAGGCCAGCTTGTATTCTGTACACCATGGCAGGGAGTAGGCCCAACCTCGCTCCAAACACCAGACGCACTGCGGGCCATAAGATATTGCGATGAATGCGATCCGCAGACGCGATACCAGGAACCACCCATCGGCGTAGCCAGACAGAGAGGAAGCCAGCCAGTTGAGCTTCCCTTGACAGAGGCTTGCGATAATGCCTCATATAACTGAAGGCTTTAGTGCCTGCAGGATAACCCCCTATCTCCTCATCGAAAACATAATCTGAAGCCCCTGCGTCTTCAATGAGACCATCGACCGTATTGGCACTAAGCATGCTTAGGAGGTTCAAAAGCTTATCTCTGCTATCTACAACCTTGTCCGGTTTAGCATTTCTGGCCTGATGGAAGAAGAGGTAGGATACCCATTTGTTGATATGAGACAAATCAAAAGGCTCTTTGTAGAAAGTGGTGCAGGCAAGATAGTGGCTCATCAGCTCCTGGTACACTGCCACTGCCCGAGGGTTTGTATCTCAGCTCCCTGTTTGTGGGAACGTACTCTTCATAAGGAGTATCTCCCATTGACAGCTTTGAAATCTCTGTCATCTCATGAAGGGCTAAGCCCAACTCACCTAGTGGAGTAGTGAAAGTCCCAGTGAGCGAATTATATCGCTCCATCAAAGCTAAGAACAAGTTGGGGTTGAGAGGCAGCCCAACACTAGTGGCACTCACAGCCGCAAACAAGACAATACTCTCCAGCTCCATCTGGAAGTGCTTCAGGGCCCAAGCAGTTAAACTGGCCCATCGAAGATTCCCGGAGTTAAGCCATCCACTGGTGCGAGGGTTAATCTTGGGGTACACTCCTCCCTGACCCATAAAGTCATTGCAGAAAGTCGTTATTTGAACCGGCTGGATCAGTGAAGTGTCTTCACTCGGGACGCTGCCCGGCAGTAATCCTCTGAAAGGCATAACAGGGCCTGAAGGACTGATCATAAAGGATCCTCGGTTCAATCCTTTCTTGTATGATCAGATCTTCCCTGGCCGCCCATGAAGATCGGGAGTCAGAGTCCACATCATCTTCCTAGGATGTGTGGCATGGAAGAATGCCGAGATAGGGTAATCTCTAGACATCCTCGGCAGATATATGACCGTACCCTCAGCAGAAAACACCCAATCTTCCTTCTTGGGCTTAGTCTGGGATTGTTTATCGATAACATCCCCGAATAAGAAACCTGGTTTCTTATATTCAGTCCCATCTATGTATGTCAGGGGCTTCCCGCTGATCATACTCAACAGCATTCGTTCTCCTTGGGACGAGATCAGAGTTCCCCTTTCTTGAGTATACTCGGTTCCAGAGATGGAGAATGTCACATGGGACAAGTCCTCCAGATAGGTGGAATTCAGCATCCCAGCAGCAGAGCCCATCACTTCACCCAAAGGAGGGATCTGCAGGTCCACTGCAAGAAGCAAGGAAACAAATCAGTTTTACGCTAGACGCTACACTCTTGCAGTATACGCTAAAGCCTAACAGTCTGAGCTTTTATGCCAGACTGCAAAAACTTGAGTCTTACGCTGGAATCTATTTATTTTAGTGCGTAAAACTAAAGGTTGGCAGTATCTAACAGTCTGAGTTTTTACGCCAGACTGCCAAAATTTGAGTTTTTACGTTGGAATTTACATCCAGCACGTAAAACTCAAATTTTAAAGTACACGCCAAATTTTGATAGTCTGAATTTTTACGCCAGACTGCAAAAATATGGAGTTTTACGCTGACATATTAGGAATGTGGGCGTATTGTTGCGCATACACGTACAACGTGTGCGGAAGGTCCTCTATTCCTCTCGAAGTCTTTACCTGTGATGCCCGGAGCGCAGCTCGACGGAGGAGCACTTCGTTCTAATCGGGGCTCGCTCAGCCTAATGGGGGTTGCTCGTGCTTGAGCAGAGGAGCGAGATGAGGAAGCAGCTTTCTTTCTCTTAGAGACGGAGGCCTGTTTTGGTGCCATGGCGAAACTCAGAGTTCTCAGAAAAGAGACGAAGATGAAGAGTTCTTAGAAAGAAAGGGTTTTGCAGAAACAGATAAAGGGTTTTTTCTTTCTCAAGACCTTCGGCTATTTATAGAGTTCAGATAACTCTTCGAATCCCTAACCAAATCTGATTTTTAATAGTCGGTTATGATTTGGGACCACGTCAGCCTATCATTTGAAAAAAAAGATGAACAGTCATGGTGAGTAACGGATCCAGATTTTACGCGCAGAGCAAGGATCCATGGTTTTACGCTCAGGAGCTTTTACGCTCAAATGCTACAAATCTACGATTTTACGCTTAGAAGCTTTTATACGCTCAGAAGCTACAAATCTATGGTTTTACGCTCAGGAGCTTTTTACGCTCAGAAGCTATAAATCTATGGTTTCACGCTCAGAAGCTTTTACGCTCAGAGGCTACAAATATATGGTTTTATGCTTAGAAGCTTTTTTTACGCTCAGAGGCTACAAATATATGGTTTTACGCTTATAAGCTTTTTTTACGCTCAGAGGCTACAAATCTATGGTTTTACGCTTAGAAGCTTTTTCTACGCTCAGAAGCTACAGATGGCCAATTACAAGGGTTTACGCAGAAAATGCTCCTTTTTGGCTACAAAACATTCCAAGTGCCTGAAACACACAGATGTCAGCATTGAAGATGACTCTTCTTCTTGGGCCATCGAAAGTTTATTCGAAGTCTAGCTAGAATCCTTAACATCTAAGTTCAAGTATGGCCAGTTCGGCAGACATTCTTTGCCCTATTTCGGGGAATTTTTGGGAAACCATTCTTGAAGATGATATTCTGAATAGAAATTCTTCGTATCAGAGAAGTGACAGTTTAGAATTCTATGCGACTCCTCGTCCAAAAATAGCATGACAATTGGATCTTCAAGACAACTTAATGCTAAAGAGATTTTTACGCATCTTCCGTTACGCATAAAAGTCGAGACGTGACCAGATAAGCGTTTACCAGAGTCAGCGTAAAATTACTCAAACGTGTTAAAGATGCACATTATCAGCAAATATGGCAAATCAGCAATGCGTAAAAGAAGACAAGTTTATTAATCATGATTACATATGATGAAAATCTAGTTTACAAAGGATTTTTTATTTTCATGATTACATATGATGGAAATCCTTTTTTACAAAGGATTATTTATTAACATTCAAGATCACGATGGGAATCTGTTGTGCCATGTTCTCATATTGGTGGAGATCTTTTTCTTCTTCTACGGCACTTCATCGGCTTCTGCGGCCGATGAACAAGAAAATAATTAATGGTGGGAGGATACAAAACTGGGCCTGTTTTATTCAAGCCCACCCTCCATACGCCATGGCGACCATGCCCTAGAATTATGTTAGGGATTCAGACCCAACACAATACTGGAAGACAGGGCCAAACTGCCTACCTACGTCCAGCTTCATAATAGGAGAAAATACAGCTAGCAAGTTGTGTGGTCCGATGAGACCCTTCCTCTCTCCTGGACGAATCGCCATATAAAATTGCTGATTATTCCGAGCAAAGGAAGCTATGATATCCTTCCATGATCCATCGTTGCAGAGAATATTTGCTCGAAGATGCCTCTTTTTACGGCTCCTTACACGCTGGAAGAGCATGATCTTCTTCTTCCTCAGGTCAGCCCGATGGATCTCAGCGGCCATCTTTTTGGTGAAGGAAGTATGGAAAAACAGGTTCACTCACTCGCCTTTATATAGGAAGAGAACATACCCAATCCCAACAACTTCCCAAATATCTCTGAAAAATCAGCCTTGCAGTACGAGTCAAATTTGACCATTTTTATGCTTCATTCAAAGTATTTCAAATTACGAGGAATTTAAAAACTTTGAAAGGGGTCTTATATAAGCATAAAAAATACGCTGGGAATTATACGCGTAAAACCCCCAACATGCATGAAGCCCGCGTAAAATAGAACTTCCGCACTAAGTGGCATAAAAATATGACTTCAGAGCTATACGCGTAAAACAGAGCTTCAGCGCTGTGTGGCGTAAAATATGGCTTCAGAACAGTCCGCGTAAGGCAGCACTTCCAGACTATTTTGGCGTAAAAATGTTACTACACCTCCCTCCGGCATAAAATATGTCTGCTTTTAATACAGCGTGAAGTTGTACGAGGAACTCTTCGTATTTCTCGAATGAACCTGTCAGACAAAACAGTGAACCTGACTCCTGACAAAGAGTACTGCACGACGATCGAGAGAACGACTGTAATAATGATTCTGCACAGAGGCCCAAACTGTCGTTTAGTGGCATATCCTTGATACAAGTCATTTTTACGCATTCAACGAATACGCTGCCTATTCTACACAAGTAGAGATGAGTTTTTCGCTCAAGATAAGACGGAATCAGGCGCCACGTCAAAAGCTATTTTTGGTACAAAACTCGAGGCATATCTCTGCAGTTAATGCGCGAGATGGGGGCAGATCTCTGCATTTAATGCAAGAGATTTTATTCCATTTTTAATGACTGGGAGAGCTAAAACTAGGGCTAATCCGCTCACATCACAATCCCAGTATGTTACGCCAACCAGGCTATTTTCAACTATAGGAGTACGCCGTATGCTATCTCCTCGAAATATGCCAACTCAGGCTATATTTGCAAAGGTACGTGATAAGGCTATTTAGCCCAGGATACGCTCAAGACCTCAGTCAGAAAGGATAATTGGCTAGTTTACGCTGGTTACCTATTATTTGTGCAGCATCAAGCTTTACGCAGAATTTGGCTTTTACGCCAACACGACAGCTATTTGGCTTTTACGCCAACAAGACAACTACTTGGCTTTTACACCAACAAGATAGCTACTTGGCTTTTACGCCAACAAGATAATTATTTGGCTTTTATGCTAACCATCTTTACGCGAGGGGAAGTTACCTACGTGGCTTGCATGCCGTGATCTTCGATGAGCGATTATACATGTTACCTCATAATGGGACACGCGTCACACGCGGATTCAAGAGATCATTTAGACGTGGGTAGCAGTTATTGTAACCGTCGTGTAAAGAGCGCCACTCTCTTCACAATTTGGCTTCTACGCCGACTGGACAATTACTGTGACTGAGCTTTATAAATAGAGACTTCCGGTCATGAAAGAAAAGGTCGGAATCAAAGGAGATAATCCAGAAGATCAAATCAAAAGAGAGAGAGAGAAAGCATAAAACAGAGAGTATTGGTTGACAGTTTAATCCTACTCGCAATCTTTGAAGATTCTTCTCCTTCTACAGCACTTCTTCGTCATCGTGTGGTCCAAGGGACAAAGTGATCGACCGCAGATCAGATTCCTATAGCAATATTTCCCCAGAATCATTTTTTATACTTAACAACCTCGTATAGGATTAATTGTACTCTTTTTTTTTCTTGTTTGCAAACAAAGAAAGGGTTTCGTATAAACCTAGTTTCATTCTTCTGTTTATCATCAAACAGTTAGATACCCTAAGCACCCCCGTACTATTTACTGTTTACTTTGGTATATTTATTCTGTACCTTGCTATGTCCCCTGATGAGCTGGATCTGGATTTTGTTCCCAGGTTATTGCTGAGCTAGATTAGTAGAGTATGTTTGTGGATGATTATTTCTCCAGGACTTCAGGTATATGTAGTTAATTTATGCATCATATTCTTTCGTATTTATTTTTAATTTTTGTTACTTGTTTCTGCTATTATAGCCTGGTTTTGTAGACTCATGTTATTTCTTTCAAGTCTTTTCGGACAAGTATTGAGTGGGGTTCACACCATGATATATATTATCTATTCTTGTATTAGGTTTCATTGTGGATTTAGACATATATATATTTACTGCGTTGTCTAGATAGTGACCATTATAGTACAGTTTATACATATTCGAGTCGGACAAGAGTCCGGTTGAATGGGTAGCTGGCATATTTACGTATTTCTAGTCCTACGTATTTTGGGACTAGGGCATGAAAAAGATGGAGAAGGTTAAGGCTCTGGGTATTGCTCACTAATAGGATAAGAAGATTGAGAAGAGATGGGTGAGATAGTTGGAATAAAAAATTCTAAGTCTATTTAAAGGGTATTCTGGGCAGAGTTAGGCCAGAATTCGATACCCAAGCATTCAAAAATTTGATCGTTAGAACACAAAATCAGGGATTACACAGCTAGCAATATTTTTGATTTTGGCAGACCGAGTATGGTCCGAGTTCAAAATTCAACAGAGTTCGGCCCGAGTTTGGTTGGCCTCATTCCAGAAGGTGCTAGGTTTGGGTCAAGCTAGTTTTGGTCTGATTTTGAGATTATATTTGTGAATGGATTTTAAGATATTTTGAGTGAACTTTGAGTATGATAGTGCGACTCGATGTACATAAGTTCTAGATTCAATAAACATCAAATTATATTACTGAAATAAGAAAAGACTAGACAATATAAGATCCAGATATTTGGTACAAATATCTGTCTTCAGTACCAATGTGGCGTGTCCTTAGTAGCAATCCTTCACATCTAGTAGTTGTACTTTGTATTTAGATTTGGAATTATCGATTTTCATAATCATGTTGACCGTAAACATTTTGTGTCAACAATCTCCTCTATTATGATAATTGACAAACCATGCCAATACAACTCAGATACTATGTTTGATACGGTAACCTTTGAAATGAGCTCCCCCGTAAGTATGAGATCCTCCATAAGAACGAGCTACTTTTGATTTGAGCAGAAGCTGAGAAGGCTATTGTATTTTTGTAAGATTTTTTGTCTAACAAAAAAATTATGAAAAGTTGAATATTGATATCATTTGTATTAACATTTCTCCCCCTTTGTCATTTAATTATAATGGAAGAAGCTCCCCCGAAATAAATGATGAAGACAACAGAGAGAAAATATGAAATGACGATGAGCTAACTGAGCATAAATACTATTTCTTCACTGTGAAAAAAAATTCTTTCACATAAAAAGAATGAACACCTGCATAAAAAGAATGAACACCTGAATGAGTAAATCTAAGAGTGGTAATAGTTAGAAGCATACATTATAGGATAAAACTGACAAGTTTTGTATACTAACTATAGGCATAAATTACTACAATCAGTTAAACAGTTGTAACCATGTAAATCAGAATCAGAGAAAACAAACATCATAGATAATGCTTCAAACATAGTTTCTAGTATAATCATCTGAAAATAAAATCACACATAACTAATATAAAAACATAGATCCATACATAGTCCAAATAACTAAAAAATAGATAAAAAATAACTCTAGAAGCATCATATAGCACTGTAGCAACTACGGATCATCACCATTTCTAGGATCATCAATTGGTTGGTGAGCGTCGAAGTAGGCTTCAGTCGGATCGAAGTACTGCTGAACGTAGGGTTCGTTGATCCGGAAGCCTAAACGAGAAGGGTTACGAGCTACTGGGAAAGGTGTGACAGTATGATGAGCATGGTTGTACTGAAGATCTGCCATGGAGTTGGCCAAAGTATGGGCTTGAATAGTCGAGTGGTAGTCCTAGTCGCAAAGATGAGTGAGGATAAAGATGTTCTTCTCACAAAAATGAGCAGCAATCATCTTATTTTGCAGTCGGAACTGCTCTCAAAATATATCTTAGATAGAATCCAAGGTAGCAGGAGGGGCAGATATGGCTGGTGCTGATGTGGATGGTACAGATGTGGCAGGAGGTGGATCAATAGGATCAATAGGAGGATCAGCAGGAGCAGAATGACATCTAAAGGATGAGGAGTCATCATTATCAGGAGGAAAGATAGGCTCAGTCCTATGAGCTTTGACTAAGTAGGTTGGCTCAGAAAGAAATATAGGCTCCTCCATAGGAATGTGGAAATGATCAAAGAAAAGAGGGAAGTACATTGAGTAAAGAAGTTGACGTCCAGTCCTGTGACAGTTGACCATTTGATTGATAATGGTCTTGGGAAGGCTGAAGGAAATAGAGGCGTAGAAATGATACAATGCAGACATCTCAAGAAAAGAAACCTCATCAATCGAGGATTTTTTAGGCAAAATGACTGAAAATATGATTCGGTGAAGCTCATAGTAGTGTTGGTTCAGATAGTGAACATTAAACTTTCCAGAAGGACAAAGATGAGGGTAACACAAGATATCCTTGAAAGAGTCAAGGGTCATAACATCCTCAAAATTGAGTTTTATGATGCTAACCAAGGCTTCACCCTCATTAGGAACTTTAAGGATTTTGCCTAACTCTTCATCATCAAACTCAATGTTGATGTCGCCTATCTTGGAGGTAATGGTACATCTATCATAGGATAAATTATAATAGAATATTCTAATAGCATTGAGATAAATAGGCTTTCTAGTAGAGACAAGATCATGAAGTTGAAAATTAACAAACATGGTTTTATATTCATGGAATACAATAAAATTGATAGGACTTTCCGAACATATATTCCTTTTAACAAAGTCACTAAACCATGCTTTAGAGTTTTTGAAGGAAGAAAAAGGAAGAGGAGGGACTGTTGTTTTTTGTATGAAGGGTGAAAAGAAGATGTGAATAGGGTTTAAATGAGGGTAAAAATAGAGTCTAAATGAGGGTAAAAATTTAAACCAAATTTTTGGAAACAGCCCGACCGAATTTGGTCCAACTCGGTCAGGGACCGAACTCAGTTCGAGTTATGTCTCCCTGTTCCAGAAGAAATCTCCTACTATGTTATGCTCCTTTTAAACTATGAATCAAACTATTTGATAATGACAAAAACTTGATATGATACGGATAAAAAAATCAAAGATACGTAACACATATCATATACATACTTAATTATGGAAATCCAAATATTATATTATATTATATATATATATATATATATGTGTGTGTGTGTGTGTGTGTGTGTATGAATAATAGTTTTGTTCAAAATAATATATCTTGAAATAGTAATAATCATTGTTTTAATCAGCAGATATCTCATAATCAATAAGTATCGAATGCCTGAATAAAATTATTTAAATTAACAGGGATTCAAAACATACAGCTATAAGTCATTTACTATCATGAAGTATATATGATTCGTAGAATGAATCCTTAAGGAATATATCGTTTCAAAGTATTTTAAAGCCATCAGACTTGTGATGCTAATAATTTTATTTTAGAAATATTTGTAAAGATTCTTTGTACATCGTTACTCAGTAAGGTCTCACTTATCTTAGATTAGCTTTAGAGGCAAGATCCCATCTAGCGGTGGTCCGAAGATACTTAAGTACCGTGTCGTTTAAGGTTGTTTACACCTTTTTGACAAAAGGGCCCTTTCGGCTTGTAGCCAAAATATTTTTTAACTTTAGAGAGCTCAGATTTAAAAGAATTTTTGAAAGTGTATTTCTTCATACAATATTAGAATAACTAAGCAGAAGGATTCATGCAAGCATATAGAGTTATACAAATAACGTGATAGTTAATGGCTAAGCATTAAGATGCTAAATAAAAAATTAATTGATAGTAACTGTTTTAGCACGTTACCAAATGACTTTAACAATCATATTTATGTTGGTGTAATTGCCTTGAAGAAAACCTTTGTAACTTTTGCAAACACCAACGTACTCTTTGATATTACGTCTTGAAGCAGAGTGTTCCACCTACATTATTAGGTAAAGACTTTGGTATCCAAAATTTGGATCCACAGTGATTAGCTTTAGGAACCCAAATGTACATGTTCATATCAACCATTTTTCTAACCTTGTACTATTTTGAAATGTGTCATTTTATACCACAATAATGACATGTAGTAAAAGCATTTGTGCTAGGTGTAGGAATATGAGTATGTGTAGTGTTGTGATGTGTCTTCCTTGGATACTTGTAGTAGAAAGCGTGAATTATGTGGGGCTTTAGCCTTGTTTGCTCTTTGTGTATTTGTTTAGTCATGGATGACTTTGTGTTTAGTCACGTTTGGTGTTTGATTGAGTAATAGGTTTAACAATCTATTTACCCAGTCGAACTTTCAATCTTTTGTTAACATCACTCAAATCATCATATTTAGAAACAAGATCGTTTATTCTAAGTGAGGCATCAGAGTACTTCTTCCTCTCTTGCTTTAAGTTCTCCTTAAGTTTAGATTTTTTTTTGATTGCTTTCATTAAAGCAATCGAGTGCTTCTTGTAAGCTAAGCTTAAGTGTGGAGATATCAATAGAGTTATCAGGAGAGTAATTGTCTCTAGCTTCATTTAGTAAACAAGCTTTTCATTCTCAAGCCGATAAGACTTAATATCTTTTCTAACTTGCTTATAATTACTCCTAAGCTTCTTGTAATCTTTAAATAAATTATTGAAAACATTAGACAATTCATCATACGAAAACTCCTCAAATAAAGGATTGTTTTTTTACTTCGCTTACCATCAAGCATAAATTTGTAGTATGCCAAGGGATTTCTTCCTTCGACTTACTAGATTCACTTTCACACATGAGATTCTTTCTGGGCTTACTTTTCTCTCATTTAAAACCATTGGGCACGATCTTACAGCATTATGAGGACTTTCTTCTTCTTCGGAGTTGCTTGCTTCAGTTTCTTCGCAGCTCTCATGAGTCGCTTCCAGCAGTTTTTAGATCTCATGAGATGTATTGCACGTGGAGATGCGATTGAACTCCTTCTTGTCTAGAGCACAGTAAAGAACATATGTTACCTTTGCATCATAGCTTGCTACATTCTTTTCTTCTTCATTATAATCCTTATTTTTCTTGTCAATCTTTTTGTAACCGTCAATGACATAAGACCAAAAATCATAATCAAGTGATTTCAGAAAAATATTCATTTGTACTTTCCAAAGAATATAGTCAGTGCCATCAAATAGGGGTAGCCTCTTTGGATATTTCCCTTCACTATTATTGGTGAAAAGGGGTCGTGTGGTTGCCATATTAATAATCTAGGAGGTTAATCCAAAACTAAAGATCACTTGATCTGATATCAATTAAATATAGTATAGTATATAATTAATACTTGAACAAGTTGAGCTTTAGAGAAAGAGAACCAGCTTTGATACCAATTATAGGCAACTTTAGAGGAGGGTGAATAGAGTGTAGCGAAATAATCTAACCAATTATAAATTATGCGAATAAAGCCAGTTACCAATTAGTAATAATAATTTTTAAGTGTAAAGCAGATATGTAAAGCAATAGAGTTAAGAGAAAGCAAACATCGTGATGTATACTGGTTTTCCTCTGAGAGGACTAGTCCAGTCCCGAGAACCCTTACTTGGAGTTGTATCAACTATAATCACCAATAGTAAATCATAAGCTTTGATCTGAAGGCTTGCTGACTTCTTATAATATCGAGCTTTGATCTGAAGGCTCGAAAGACTTCATATGTGTGTTTGATATGAAGGGCACGCTAACATCAAACACTGAAAAGAAAACTTGACAAAACAAGATTTTATAACTCTGACGGACTTCTAACCGAGATCGCACTTGGCACTAGAAGGCTAGGGATTTGATCTTGGAAATGGAGAAGGTTAAGCCTCTGGGTATTACTCACTAATAGGATAGGAAGATTGAGAAGAGATGAGAGAGATATTTGGATGATTTGGAATAAAAAATTCTAAGTCTATTTATAGGGTATTCTGGGATAAAGTTCGGCCAGAATTCGGTACCCAAGCATTCAAAAATTCGACCGTTGGAACCACAAAACTAGGGATTACACAGCTAGCAATAATTCTAATTTTGGCAGACCGAGTGCGGTCTGAGTTCGGTATCCAACCGAGTTCGGCTGGCCTCATATCAGAAGGTGCTAAGTTTGGATCGAGCTAGTTTTGGTCTAATTTTGGGATTGTATTTATGGATGAATTTCAGGCAATTTTGAGTGGACTTTGAGTATGCCAGTGCGACTTGATGTACATAAGTCCTAGACTCAATAAACATTAAATTACATTATTGATATAAGAAAAGACTAGACAATATAAGATCCAGATGTTTGGTGTAAATGCCTGTCTTCAGTAGCAATGTGGCCTGTCCTCAGTAGCAATCCTTTACATCTAGTAGTTATACTTTGTATTTTGATTTGGTATTGTAGATTATCAAAATTAGGTTGACCATTACCATTTTGTGTCAGCAATGGGTTGGCGTATCCGATTGGCCATTGGTGTGTACGACCGTGTGACGGCTTAGTACGTAGCATAGATTATAATAGTTGTTGGTACTCGACCAGTAGGCACGAAATATTCGTGACGTGGATGCATTACGTGTTTAAATTGGGTGGGAAGAATACCTAGTAGGCTTATTGGACAGACACATCAGTATAGTTGCCCAGTTATGGGATTTATAGTTCCCGTTTACGGGAGTTCATAGTGCCCCAGATATGGGGGGCATATGTGGCATATATTAGCCAGTCATGAAGATTGGTGAATTATGTCAGCATATGTCTAGCCTGACCTACCCATACGTACCAAAATATTCTCAAGTGCATTTCACTAGATGGAGGATACCCTATTCTGGTTCAGTATTTATATTATGGTATGTACTCTTTGTATATTGTTATGTCCCTCTGAGGACCTGGTCTACTACCAGGTTATTTGAGCTGGCTGAATGACGCTTGTCCCAGTAGAGCATTGGACTTCTTTTAGGTATTATTCTACCATTCATCCTTTAATGTTATGTATTGTTTTTTATATTATCTGTTTTTATAGCCTAGTGTTTATAGACTCATATTGTTTATTTCGAGTCTATTCTAACAAGGGTATTATGGGGTGCACACCATGAGATCAGTTGTGCATTCTTTTATTTTATTTTCTTGTGGATTGAGACATAGAAGTATTTATTTTAATATTTGGATAGTGACCCCTTTATGGATAGCGTATGTACTCTACGACGGGTATATAAAATTAGAAAATCCTTCGAAGATGTACCAGTTGGCTATTGCCACGTGCTGGTCCCGCGTATTTTGGTACTGGGACATGACATAGTTTTAGTGGTGGCCCATGCATGTCCGTTTATTGCTTGGTTACGTTATTGTGCTAATGCGAGCCTCTAATCAGGATTAGCAGTATTAGGATCGCAATCCATAACTGATTTAAAAAATATTTATATTTGATTATCGTCCTTTGACTTCATAATTGTATTCGTTCATTCCCCTCGACATATTTAATATTGTTTCTCATCTTCCGCTATTTTGGAGAGATGGATGATTGTGCCCAGTGTTTCCTCTAGAAGCAGATCCTCGCCAAGACAAAGAAGGCATATCTGATAGGATATTTTGAGAAGATGGTTACCCTTAGTAGGGTAGGTAGATAGGTTATTTCTATATACTAAAGCTAGTGTAGTTTGTTAGCATGAGAATTAAAAATAGTATTAAAGGCCTAGAACTAATAAAACCCTACCCTTACTTAAGGTTGCAGTAATTTGGAACTATTAGAAGCTAGAAAGATTATTTGATTATAATGCTCTAAAATAATTTATAGAATGCATAGCTAGATGCTAGGGATTAGTTGTAGCCAATGGTAGTGATACAAGGAATGGTATTATGACCTTAAGAAAATATAACTTTCCGTGGTAGGCCATAGTGGTTAAATCTTTAGTTGCCTTATGACTTTTAGTATCAAACCTAGATCTTACTACCCCCTTAAATTATTGATGACTATAGGATTGGACTAAATAGATAGGTAGATTGCTAGACCTAATGTTTGAATAATTTGATAACTCAAGTACTATGGTATAGCTTTCAAAATTATATTAGATGTACTTGATTATTTGGGTTGCCAGTGTTAATTGGACTCGAGAGTTCCACCATTGATACTTGGGTAGATAAGCTAGTATGTGTGATAGAGAAAATAGGTTGAAGGATAAGAGTTTTGATAGATGTTATAGTCTTAAGTAAGATATAGTGAATTTCCTATAATAGATGGTAAGTTGCAACAAGATGGAACCCATGTAGTTTGGATGATGAGTGTAAATGGAATATATAAGTCCTATAGGAATGATAACTAAATATTGGGGTTTACACATAAACTGCTTAGGCTAGGGATTTAGATTTTTGACTAATAGGGTGTAAACTCGCTGGACCTATTCCTTAACAGTGATAGATGATATGGAAATCTATTCTTAATTCACCCTGGTTGATGGATTTTTTTGCTAATCGTATTTTTATGGGTTATATTGAATCAAGGTTATTTAGAATTATTAAATAGTTATTTATTACATAATTTCTAGGACTTCGATTGTGTAGAGGCTTATAATGTATATCATTATATGTATTTCTCCTAGAAATTGAATTGAGTTGAGTTTCTAGACTATGTATGACCGACTGGCTAGATTAGACTTATTGCTAATAATAGCAATTAAAAGAAGTTAGGTTAGAGGATTTCATTGGGGATAATATAGGTTGATGACTTTGTACCTAGGAAAGAATGATGAGATAATAACCGTCTTAGCTGCTTTCACGCCCCAGTCCCAAAATATCGAGAGACTAGACACGTGGCAATGGCCAACAACACACACCGATGGACAAACCCAATTTAATGGACCCATCAGGGTGTACTTAAGCTGTAATATAACAATAAAGGTCTAATATACTAATCTCATCCACAGAAATGAATACATAGGAAGAGCTAGGGATGGCCGATAGCGGGGTGGGAAGAGACGGCGTCGGCGGTTACGGGCGGAGGGCGGCGGAGCCGATCGGTCGCGGGCAGCGGTTAGGGATTCTACCGTTGTGGGTTAACGGGTTGGGTTTCGGGTCAGGTTCAGACCCGATCTGACCCGCAGGGTTTGGGTTGGGTTCAGTTAGACCGGGTCGGTTCAGGGTCGGTCCGGTTTGGTTTGGTTCAGAAATAAACTGGGTTTATTTTGGGTTTAAAAATAACTTAGTTTTTAGGTCTTTAAAAATGGTTCTGGGGTCCAATAAATTCCAGAAAAATTATCCTATGTCTAATATTTTATTTTTCACCAAAAAATATTATTTTCATAATATTTTAATATTTAATAAAAATATTTTAAATTTATTTAATCCAAAATATCTTGATTTTAATTAGTAAAAAATTCACAGAAAACTCCAGAAAATTTTCTGAAAATTAATTTTTTAAATCCTGAAAAATCAGGGGGTTTACAATCTACCCCCTTAAGAGGATTGCGTCCTCGCAATCAAAGAAATAACCGTTCAGCAGAGATGACACGGTTTGTAAAACAAGTTCGAAGTACGACACCATCAAAGAATCATAATCAAGGAGAAACAAAGGATGAGGGTTTAAGCAAAACACATAGGGAATGAAAAACATCATTTCCCGAAGCAATGAAAATTATGCAAATTCAAGAGTGAAGGAAATCTAGTTAAATCAAGAAAACTACAGCCTAGAAAAACTAGGTTATCAATTATTAGCAAGTTCAAAATACCAGGTTAAGGCTAAGGTCACGAACTAACAGGCACGAGCTAAAGCAATCTAGGAATATATAGCTATAAAAACTTACGCGTATTTGCTACTCCACGAGTCTGTGCGTCCTCCAAGGTCATCGCGAAAGCTTATCCGCGTCCTTGTGGTGGTGCCCTCTGTTGTTGCTGGGCTTGCTGAAAAGTGCTGCTCGTGGGGCTAAGGGTGGCCTTAGTTGATATCCTCCTGGTGCTGATAGAGCTTGCTGGTTTATTATCGGTGCTCCTTCTCGACGCTCAGGGCATTCCCACACTGAATGTTGTCTGGATCCGTGAGCTAAATATAATACCAATCTGCGTCAGCATTCCTTGGCAAGATAGCCTATCTTGCCACAGTAGTGGCAAGAAGGTAGGATTAGTGCTAGTGGTGTAGATGCTTTCTGCTGTTGGTGTAGGTGAGGTCTCTTTGTAGCTTCTTCTTGTGATGCTCTGGCTAGTGTTGATGTGATTGGCCGCTTAAGGCTGGACTCTCTCCTGGTGACGTGCTCCATACGTCGAGCTGCAGCAAGGACGTCCGTATATGAAGTAGGTGCAACGGATCCGATCATTCTCTGTAGCTCAAAGTTTAGTCCGTCGAAGAATTTTTCAGCCTTCTCTTCTTCTATCGGGATCAGGGTTTGGGCGAAGCGACTTAGACGAATGAACTCCGTGTTGTACTCTTCCACTGTCATATTGTCTTGAGTTAGGCGATTGAACTTGTCCCAAAGTTCTGATCGAGCGATGGCTGGAATGTACATCTACTGAAAGAGTCTGGAAAACTCTTTCCAAGTGACTCGGTCTGGTCCGAGCCGTGTCTCCTCAGATAGCCACCAGTGATGTGCATTGCCTGTCAATTGCATCCGGACGGCATTCATCCAACATTCCCTTGGAAGCTCAGATGCTTCTAATTGATGTTGATGTTGGTGAGCCACTCATGAACTTCTGTGGGCTCCTCCTTGCCTGAAAAGGTACAGGATTCAGCTGGTAAAAATCGGTGATAGAGCCCGTCGTTGGCCGTCGTGCTGGTAGATCTGCCTACTCCAGTATGATTGTTAGGCTATGACGCAGAGCCTCGTGTTGAATCTGCTGTTGGGCTTGCATCATTGTATAGATCATTTAAAACATCTGTTGTCCGTCCATAGCCTGCCCTTGTGGGAATACGGGCATTGGTGGAATAAACTATGGCGGAGGTGGAATGTCATCTCGCTGGATTCTCGAGACATACTAATTTACTTGACTGCGTTGTTGAGCTGATTGACCTTCTCCTACTAGTGTTACTTCATCTTTGTTGGTTACCACAGCACCTCGTGGTGATCCTACAAGAGTCTTGTCATTTGCTCGTGGATCCATTACTCTGCATCCAAAATAAACAATTAGAGGCGCACAAGAATCAAGGCAGGATGCAAGTCAAGAAATTAATTCAAATCCGATATAGATATCAAGAATGATTTAAGCAAGTGGATGAGATTCTTATCCTATTCTTATTGGAGGCTTGCTCAATCCCTAAGTTGAAACTGAACAATTTAGTCGTTGACCTGCATGGGCCACCACAAAAACTATGTCACGCCCCAGTCCCAAAATATCGAGAGACTAGACACGTGGCAATGGCCAGCAGCACACGCCGATGGGCAAATCTAATTTAATGGACCCATCAGGGTGTACTTAAGTTGTAATACAACAATAAAGGTCTAATATACTAATCTCATCCACAGAAATGAATACATTAATATCAGCAAAATGAAATATAATCATCATCAAGTCTCAATAAAGCAAATCGGGGAACAACCCGATCATAAGTCTGATACAATAGTCAAATGACAAGAAATAAGAGTAAACAACTGCAATTACTGAGTATGGATAAAGCATATACTCAGAAGAAATCCTCGACGATCACTCGTCTTCTGGATCTGGTACTGCTCCAGTGCTTGCTCATGTTCCTTCTTCTGCTCCTGCTAATGCTCCTGTCCCGTATACCTCGGGATAGATCTCCTCTGCTGTTCTTGGGGACATAATACGGATCCAGGTCCTCAGGGGACATAACAAGGTACAAAATAACTCATGCCAAAATAAATATAATGCAGCAATAAATGAAACAATAGGGTAAACTATATAACCATCTAAGTGATATGCAATATGAGAGCATTAATCATACTCAGGCTGAGACTACTATAGGCTCTGTGTCGGGGAAATCCATAGCAGTATTTTCTCGAAGGGACAGTACATGTGTCAAAGCTCTGTGTCAGAGTCTAAGACACCTCCAGATAATAATATATATAATATAATCAGCCTTTGATATGGTAATACTCTCTCCACCCAATGTAATCATACGTCTCATGTCCACGACGTCTCATGTCCATGTCACGCAGGATCATGACCTCTAACTGATGCAATAAGTCATAATGATAGCTAAGCACATGCAATATCTATGTCATGAATCATGTAACCTATACAGAATCACCATGAATATCTCAGGAAGATTCTGTCTCATGAATAGTGTCAGGTGTCCTAGGTTATGACGTACTTGATGATGCAAGCACGAGAATATATAGGTCTCGATATCCATGTCTAGGTGACATTACACAACTCTTCGTACAGTGTTGACACCCAAATATTATTCGGATGCTAAGTAATGTTACACGGTCCTAGGTTAAGCATGTACATCATATAAATAAATCAACATAACAATATGAAGCAGGTACTGCAAGTTTGGCAAGGTACACTTGCCTGGGGTTCTGACTCCAACTGTTGCTCTGGTATCAGCTGGATCTGCAGGTTCTCCTCCGGTTGCTGAAATAAATATTACCATCAGGTTCAAAAGATATCAAATAGCTAGAATTGCCTTTCTTTGAGTCAAATTTGGACACAGGGACAAAAATAACAGTTTTTGGTCAAAGCGGGGTCCATACGTGGCCTGCTTCGTACCTAAAAACGTGCCAGAGACAATGTTCTCCAAGTTCGTCAAACTTAGTGTCCACAAGTCCAGAACGATGATACGAACCCAACGGAATATCCAGAACTGGATTCCGATGAGCCGATCACAAAATCGTCCGTCAAGTAGAGCCGTGGGGCCCATGATACGCAATTTTATCAACGTTCTCCGAATCGAACCAAACTTGGGTCACAGGACCAGCGTATTGCTACGAGTCTGATGGCGTAAGTTTCGTTTCGATACGATGTGCGTACACGAAGTTACAACAAGTTTTAGAACAAGGCCGATATGGGGTGTTGTCGACGGATACGCGTTGATTCCGGTGTGCACGCACATCCAAATAAACTTTCACGAAATCTCACACGTTCGTATCAACGGCGCATACCTTTCGGTGAAGTCTGCACATGACCAAGTCATCCCATTTAGCGGGGCACACTCAGTTCTTGAGAAAAATAGGGCAAATATTTTCCTGATTTTGGATCGCAGTTTGCGATCGCCATAGGACGCGACACGCGGAGCAAATTGCACGGGTATCGAGAGGGTCATGCAGTCTACGCATCACAATAAACGGAACGAAAAATGGGGCAGCGAGGTGAGAGAAACGGTCACCTGAACAGGGTCCGAAAAGACTGAAAAATACAGGATTCTGCGAGGCGGCGCGGCGCGGCACGGTGGCGGCTGCTAGGGTTTCGTCGTGGCTCGCCGGAGGTTGCTGCGGTGGAGGCGGCTAGGGCTTCCGATGCTGCTGCTCTCGATGGCGGCACTCGGCGGCGCTGGAGGCTGCCGGAGGAGACGGAGTCAGACGGAGGCGGCGCTGGTGGTGGCGGGTCAGAGCCGTGGCGGAGGGTCTCGACGGAGACAGGGAATCGTCGAGGTGGCGACAGTTTGCTGGAGGGGAAGTCGTCGACTCTGGGTCTCGACGAAGGACGGTGGCTGAGGGTTTGGGAGAATGGGTAGCCGAGGATGGCGGGGACGACGGTGGCGGTGAGTGGAGTTGGCGGTGAAGGGGGTGGTCGTGTTGGCTGAGGATCGGGGATGCCGGGGTTAAATAGTCGCGCGGGGAGAAGCTGGGCCGTCGGCCGTTGCGGGGAGAGGACGAGCTAGGGGCGGCCGGTAGCGGGGTGGGAAGAGACGGCGTCGACGGTTGCGGGCGGAGGGCGGCGGAGCCGATCGGACGCGGGCAGCTGTTAGGGATTTTACCGTTGCGGGTTAACGGGTCGGGTTTCAGGTCAGGTTCAGACCCGATCTGACCCACAGGATTTGGGTTGGGTTCAGTTAGACCGGGTCGGTTCAGGGTCGGTCCGGTTTGGTTTGGTTCAGAAATAAATCGGGTTTATTTTGGGTTTAAAAATAACTTAGTTTTTAGGTCTTTAAAAATGGTTCTGGGGTCCAATAAATTTCAAGAAAATTACCCTATGTCTAATATTTTATTTTGCACCCAAAAATATTATTTTCATAATATTTTAATATTTAATAAAAACATTTTAAATTTATTTAATCCAAAATACCTTGATTATAATTAGTGAAAAATTTACAGAAAATTCCAGAAAAATTTCTAAAAATTAATTTTTAAAATCCTAAAAATAAGGGGGTTTACAGCTGCAGAATAAGGGATTTAGATGCTACATAGGTGGCCTTGAAGAGTTTGTACTTATAAAATTTTAGTGCCTGTCCATGCACTCCTTTGAGAGTAAAGGTATGATATTATTTTCTTTATAGATATTGAAAGATTTAAATTGAGATTGTGATGCGACATCCTTCAGTAACCTAAGGCTATAAGTGTCACGCCCCGATCTCCCGTAGGCTAAATTGGCCATTCCGGCTAGGCGAGAATCACCGCGCCAGCGCTCCCGCGAAACAATCGCTTGACCCATCCGGGCGTGATGCCGTACGAGCGTGAGCCACGCCCGTGCAAGGTCGTGTTTCATTGGCTGGCGGTAAGAGTTCTAAGCCACAGAGTCGCACAGATTGTCCGAGTGCAGCGGAGTCATAAACGCATAGGCAATTTGGTAACAGGTTCACTGAGTCAACAATATAGCGGAAGCATTGAATAACACAAGTTGAAGTAAAGTAACTCTTTATTGATATAAACAAGTGTTACAGGCGACGTATAGCCAAGATTACAAGTCGCTCAAGCCTCTCTCTCTGAAACAGTAAAAGCGTGCCAAGTGGCTACAATTGTGGGATGATTGTACAGGCGATGATCAGGCGATGTTCACAACATTATGTCTTGTATATGTGCTTCAGTTCCGGACGCAGCGCTCCAAGACTTCGGAGGGAACTCCTGGCCTTAGCACGCACGAAGGAGGCATCTGCACCGAACGAGGTTATCCTGCACCCTGCAAACGAACTGGTGGATTATCAATACATTGAATGCACTGGTGGGGAAGCTACTCGCCCGCTCGACAAATCCAAACACGTAATATAGGTTCCGTGCACCAACTATTAAGTTGTCTTTCTAGTTGCCTTAGGATCAGTTTCATGCAAAGATTGAATAGCCTAATTCGTGTGGCAGTGCGCCTTGCGACATGAGAGGAAACACGGCGAGACTTACCAACTTACCATTTGTCCTTCCCTGTCCAAGGCAAACATTGTTAATTCAAGCACGGGCATATATAAACATTCAGGGGCATTCATAATGAAAACCAAGGCAATATTATATGCAACACGAGAGTCGTTATATCCAGATCGTTCAGGTGTTCAGTTGATGCAATACAATGACTCGCATACGGATAGCCGCTAAGCGAGGATGACTTATCTATATGAACAGGAGTCACTGGCATAGCCATAAAGGACAGGTGTAGCACATGAAAAAAAATGAAATGCAACACACAGATCAGGAGCGCTACAGGTCATTCCTTCTGAGGTAGGCGGCTACTTAGTCTGGGAGCAAGTATGGCACGAACAGGCGCTACACGCCATTCTGCTCGAAGCAGGCAGACTAACAGGGTTCCTGTCCGAATCGGATCGGCCCGGTGCCCTAGAGACCGTACGTAGGAACAGAGATCCGAAATCTCACTTGTTAACAAGTTGTCCGCGACATGCAGGTCTCTATCATCAGGTCTCAGGTCAGGTGCAGGGACAAGTTCGAGGCAGGATATATATATATGGAACAAGTTATATAGAACAAGTTCGAGTCAGGATATATATATATATATATATATATATATATATATATATATATATATATATATATATATATATATATGGAACTTGTTGAGGCAGGCCAGTTGATTCAGTAGTTTACTCCGCGAGCTGTGATTCTGGGATTCATTCATGCATGGTGCAAATTCCCTGGTTCGGGAATTGCCTTAGCGACCCAATGGTCCTGGATACTTGCAGGTTCATTCAGGCACGGAACAACTACTTGGTAGTCTCCCGGGGTTTGGATGAAAACAAGGCAACATACAAACAGACAAGCATGCATTTGTATAACACAAATATTCACGTTAGCTCGGGCCCGAAGGTAAGCCTAGGAGTGAGATCGTAAGGGACTTCCCGAGCGACACGTTCTAGGGTAGCATGCGAGGGTCTGAACATATATAAGCAATGTTTCATTTCCATGTTCTAGCATAAGCAATACATGTTGGGATTATTCCTTTAGCTAGGTGCGTTGGATTCTTATTAGCATACGGAGGGTGAATCACCTAGCGACTAGCATGTATCATTCCATATTTTATGTGTGCTGGCTAAGCAAAGACAAGTTCACCGTAGCCACCCACCTTAGCGATGATTCGCCTCGGTAGAGCGATACGTCAAGCGAGCCACTGAAAGCCTAAGCCGAAATCCTGTAGGGACAAGTCTGGATATCCTTTGCCTCAAATGAGTATTCTCGCCTGAGCAAAGCGGGTCGAGATATTACACTTTTGCCATTTGAATCGGCAGTCCGCTTGAGCGGAATGGGGTGTTACAATAAGTGGTGATTTTTTAGTTGATGATTAGCATGATAACAATGATGAGATAGTACATGGTGGCTAGAAGATGTTTTGAGGCCCAAATGCCTAAGAAGATTAAACTGTATGTATATAGAAGTTTAAGTTTAAGAGAGTGGGTAGGAATAGGTATCAGATTGTCTTTATATATTTAAAGATATGTGGAATTGGTTGTTGGGGAGATGGATTTTTAATTTCGAGGACAGAATTTTTTAAAGTGGATAGATTGTAAACCTCCTTACCCAAATTTTTAGTATACTTAGCTTAGTGAGATATTATGGTATTTAGAGTCAATTAGGATTAGAAATTAGAGTTTATTATAACCTATTTAATTTTGTTACACTTGGTGCACCTTACCGTTGCTTCGATATTTAGAGCACTACGCTAGCCTTATCCTCTAACAAAATTTACACCCTTGACCTAGACAAGCCAATCTACTATCATGACCATTATTTCACTCACAAACATACTCTCTTGTGCTTTATTTAATCGCACAACATTCGTCACATAATTTATAGTCCTAATGAGCAACCGACTTAACCTAGCCAAAACTAGTCCAAACATCCAATCCAAACCATAACACGCCCCCACATGGTTCATGTTAAACACCATATACCATTTTCCTTCTACAAATTACCAAAAATCAAGTTTTCTCACTCAAAATCTTACATTTAACCCCTCTAGAAGTTAAATTCAGCCACACCCTCTCTAGAGTTGACCCAACTTTTTACCTCATATTTTCATCCTTTAATGTTGAAACCAAGTGTAGTCAAACACCTTAGAGGGAAGCCAACCCCCTCTACCAATTCTTCTTCCAAAACTTCTAAAACCCCCCACATTAAACTCATTTGCACAACCCCTCACCTTCCCTCACTTGGTTGGCCATAACTTCCTCTCTACATATTTTTCTTACTTGAAACTCCCTAAACTTTATCTTCTACATATCCTATACACTTTCTTTCCATACTCTATTCCCCAACTCCTCTCATAACCCCCTTCATTCCAGCCTACAATAGAACCACTCCAGCTGAACCCGCCAGGAGCTAGTCCCTACCTATCCGGCCATAACTCCATCCACACTTGGTTTCTTTTTTCCAAACTCACCACATTCCTTTCTCTCCCTCTCTCCTATATTTCTATTTCACAAATATTTCACCAAAAACTCCTACAACTCCCTCAAAACAGCCCCTCCACAAGAATTGTCCAGACTGAATCTGAATTCAGCAATACCCCCTATCCGACCCTACTGCCACCATCACAGCCATTCCACCACCACCACAACCACCCTACCTCCTTCCCCTATCTCTCCTCTACCTTGTAACTTTATAACCCAAACTCAAACTCCCCCTCCCCCCCACATCAGCCCCTAATAGCAGCAACTTATGGAAGTGTCCAAGCTAAATCTGATTTTGTGCAAGCTATGCACACAATACTGTCTTTCCCTATTTTACTTTGGTAAGTAACCAAACTCCTCCTCCTCAATACCCACTACATGTAATTCTTATCCACCTTTATGTCTTCAACTTAATATTCATAATTTTTGCCATAATATACCAAGAACACCGACTACTTTTTCATGACAAACCTTGAATGTATATGAACACCAATTATTATTATTATTATTATTATTATTATTATTATTATTATTATTATTATTATTATTATTATTATTATTATTATTATCAAGTCATGACCTAAAATCCAATAAACCACTTGCAAATCATGATTTAACTTCATATTCCAATAAATTCCAGAATTTATA
The DNA here is from genome assembly GCA_036927795.1 of Iris macrosiphon. Lineage (NCBI taxonomy): Eukaryota > Viridiplantae > Streptophyta > Magnoliopsida > Asparagales > Iridaceae > Iris > Iris macrosiphon. The sequence goes on from JAYESA010000161.1 coordinate 24,668, forward strand.
AATATGTTTAGGGTGTTATATATATATATATATATATATATATATATATATATATATATATATATATATATATATATATATTGTATGGTTGAGATTTGATTAAATGTTGTGCAACTTGTAAAGTAACTTGCCTAGGTTTTGTGCTGGTTGGAATTATTGTATATAAACACTATGTCAGAGAGTAGAAAATGTCATGCTAGGGTTGTATACTAGTTAAGGTAGTTTATGGACACTTATTACATGACAAATACAAGTTTAAAATGAGGTTTGTGCCCTGCTTAGCTCACAAATTTAGATTTGACTTTTAGTGGTGCACTTGTCATTTGTAGTTGCTAGGGGATTATGTTTTGTTTATTTAAATGAGTATACTTGAACCATGGAATATGTGAGGATGATAACCCTAACTTGGCCTAATGTTTATGACCATGTATTCATGTATGCATAGGTAAGCAACCCTAGGTTAGTTGACCTATTTGATACAGTAATTTTTAATGTTGATTACATACTTTGTGTATAAGAACCCTAGTGTGAGAACACTTAGTACCTATGTGTTAGGGACCAATTTAGCAACCCCGTGAACCCTAATTATGACGTTGTGTTAGTTGTACTCTTGTATGCGCTTTGTGTACCTTAGCATAGTGACTGATTTAATATTATTATATATCTAGGCTCTTGGGATCGCACAAGCGTGGATTCAGGAGCAGGACCTTTGCATTATCAACTTGGAGATCCAAGCAAGTATACCTTTCCATATTCTACTGTTTAAATTTGATTCTAGTTTTTCTTGCTTTTCTTGTTTTCCAATTATTCATAATTTATGTTATAATCTATGCGAGCATCCGATAATGACTAGGGTGTGGTCGACAAAGGCGTCGATTATATGGTCTTTGAGCATTGACCTAGATTTAGTAGACATACCCAAGTTGTGGAGATGTTCTGATATATCCCAAGGCCTTGACATGAACCATTACACGATATTGAGTGAACTTCATGTAGGACATGGGTTGGCATATCCAACTGGCCATTGGTGTGTACGATCGTGTGACGGCTTAGTACGTAGCATAGATTGTACTAGTTGTTGGTACTCGACCAGTTGGCACAAAATATTCGTGACGTGGACGTGTTACGTGCATTTATATTGGGTGAAGAAAACAACTACTAGGCGTATGGGACAGACACATCTGCATAGTTGCCCGATTATGGGATGCATAGTTGTCCATTTTTGGGAGTTCATAGTTTATAGTGTCCCGGATATGGGGGGCATATGTAGCATATATTAGCCAGTCATGACGATTGGTGAATTACGTCAACATATGTCTAGCCTGACATACCCATACATACCAAAGTGTTCTCAAGTGCATTTTACTAGATGGAGGATACCATATTCTGGTTATTCAGTATAATGTCCCTCTTAGTACTTGGTCTACTACCAGGTTATTTAAGATGGCTGCATGACGTTTATCCCAGTAGAGCATTGGACCTCTTTCAGGTATTATTCTATCATTCATCCTTTACTCTTATGCATTGTCTTTTATATTATCTGCTTTTATAGCCTAGTGTTTATAGACTCATATTGTTCATTTCGAGTATATTCGGACAAGGGTAGTATGAGGTGCACACCATAATATCAGTTGTCCATTCTTTTATTTTATTTTATTTTCTTATGGATTAAAACATAAAAGTATTTATTTTATTATTTAGATAGTGACCCCTTTCTAGACAGCGTAAGTACTCCATGACGGGTCCATTAAATTGGAAAAACCCTTTGTAGATGTACCAATTGGACATTGCCACGTGGCTAGTCCCGTATATTTTGGGACTGGTGTTTATGGTATTAAACGAAAGAATGAAAGATGTATTCAATATGGGGTTTACACAGAACCCGCCTTCTTTGGTTTACAAATAAACTTGTACAATGTAATCCTATACGAGGATGTGGGAGTACAATTTATTTAATCTGGGTATAAATTGCTATAGGTGTCTGATCTGTAGTCGATCACTTTAGCCCTTGGACCACACGATGTTGAAGAAGCGCCGTAGAAGACAGGAAGCAGCCTCGGGGGTTGCAGAAAAGGGTGGATGCACGATGCCCAGGTCGCCGATCCCTATCCTTTGCCCGAGCTCCGGGTTCCTCTTTCTCTCTCTTTCTCGATCTCCTCTCTCCTTGCTCGATCCTCAATTGTTCGACCTCTTCTTTGAGTCTTCAATTGTTCGATCTTTTAATTTGTCGACCTTTTTTCCCATTGATAGGGGTCTCTATTTATAGAGTTTTTGTGACAGTGACCACTCAGTTGGTGTAAAAATCGAGGAGCGGACAACACAGCACCCTTTTATACGACGGTTAAAGTAACCAATGCCTGCGTATGGATGATCTTTTGAATGAGCATGTGACGCGGGTCCAACTAAGGGACACAATGCGTACAATTGCTACAAAGATCACGGCGTAAAAGCCACGTAGGTAGGTATCCCCCGTGTAGAAGAGGTGGGCGTAAAAGCCGATGCCTGTCATCGTGGCATAGAAGCAAAGTAGGCATAGAAGCCGGGTGGACGTAGAAGCCCGGTAGGCATAGAAGCCGAACAGGCATAGAAGCCGAGCATGCATAGAAGCCGAGCAGGAATAGAAGCCGAGCAGGCATAGAAGCCGAACAGGCATAGAAGCCGAACAGGCATAGAAGCCGAGCAGGCATAGAAGCCGAATGGTCGTAGAGACTGAGTGGGCGTTGAAGCCGAACGGGCGTTGAAGCCGAATAGGCACAGATCCTGGGCGTAGAAGCCGCTGCGTACCGTGCCAAAATGCTGATGTGGACGTCTTTAGACGGAATCACGGCTTTTGAAGATATAATCAAATCCCTTGCATTAAATACAGAGATCCGCCATCATTCTGTGCATTAAATACGGAGGCATATTTTTAAAGGCCTGCAGCTCTCATGTGTGTTCGTCGCAGAGACGTGCCTCGAGAAGACTGTTACCGCCTTGTCCGCCAACCGCAGAGACGTGCCTCGAGCCCTGCGAAACATGCAGCTTTTGACGTGGCAGGCGGTTTATCCGCTGTGGAGCGTAAACAGCTCACGTCTGCCCGTGTAAAACAAGGCGATGTATCCCCTTGCACGCGAAAGAGCGGTTTATGCTGAGGGGACTTCAGTGAGCGACGGTTTGGTGATATTTTAACCAAATCCTTTGCATTAAATGCAGAGATCTGCCATCATACTGTAGAGCGCGTCCCGAGGGGTCTGCCACTATTTCCAGCCGTCGTTTGGGTAGCCGTGTAGCACTTTTTGTCAGAAGTCAGGGGTCAGATTCACTGCGTGACTTGACAGGTTCGTTTCGGGGAAGACGAAGCATCCCTCGTACGCTTTAAGCTGCTTTGAGAGCGGCTGAGTTTTACGCCATGGAGGCGATAAAGAACCCTCTTTTATGCTGGGGCGGCCTGGACGTACTGTACTTACGCGGATGGTCCTTTGAGCTCATATTTCATGCTGTATTTGGCGGAAGAGCTCTGTTGCATGTTCGACGGCTCTGGAGGCCTCTGCTTACGCTGCTCTGTATTTTAAGATGCCGCGTAGATCCTCCCAGCGTATTTTTCATGCTTCTATAAGACCCCCTTCAAAGCTTTTAAATTCATCAGAATTTGAAACGCTTTGAATGAAGCATGAATGGCCCCTCGTAACTCGAAATGTTTCTGAGTGGAGCATTAAAACGGTCAAGTTTTGACGCATTCTTTCAGGCTGGTCTTGATGGCGAATTCATTGGGGTAGGTGTGACCTCGCTTGCCTATAAAAGGGCTGAGGAGTTAACCTGTTTCTTCCCACATTTCCTTTCACCATGCTGAGATGATCGCCGGATTTCGTCGGGTCGACCTGAGGAAGAAGAAGACCATGTTCTTCCAGCATGTAAGGAGCCGAAAAAGATGGCGTCTTCGAGCAAATGTCCATTGCAACGATGGATCATGGAAGGATATCTTAGCCTCCCTTGCTCGAGATAATCAGCAACTTTATGCGGCCTCTCACTCGGAGAGTGGGGAGGGGTCACTTTTGACCAGGCCGCTTGCAAGTGGCTCCTTCTCTCGTTACCTCTGGTGACGAGAGGCAGACAGACCGGCTAGGATGGCGCACGGAGCTTGGGATCTGCAAAATCTATGCAAGCCCCAACTCTGTCGTGTTTCGCCGGTGATCATTGCCATGTCAGCCAGTTTGCAGGAACTGACTGGCTGCTGGAGAAGACGGATGAAGAATTGACGCCCAGGCGAGAACCTGTCAGAACAGCTTCTGGGCGATCTTCGGACGACGATGAGGAAATCCTTTGTAGAAGGGATTTCCCTCATATGTAATCACAGAAAATGAAGAAAAATCCCCTGTAGACAGGATTTCCCTCATATGTAATTATAATTTTAACTTTAAATAAAGCCGTCTTTCTTCTCTGCATATGATCGTCTTTGCCATATGTTGCTGTGAAGTCTGAATATGTGTAGCTTCGACACGTCTGATTCTTTACGCTGACTCTGATAGAAAGAGTACTAGGCCCTGTCCATGGAACGTTATTGAGCATTTTGAACATTTAGAACTGTCCTGTTGCTAGGACTGAGGGACCGCGTAGAGTTTCTCTGATGAACAAAACTTTTTGTTCAGACTTCGTCTTCAAGAATGATCTCTCGAAAAATCCCTTGGAACAGGGTCGAGGCTTTGGCCGTCAAAAACTGAATTGCCATCTTGATAGACGAGATGTTCAGACTGAAGTCTGGATGAACCTCCAATTTTGAACCGAGGAGAGTAATTTCTCAATGTTTGAACTCTGCATGCTTCGGGTACTTGGGATGCTTTGGGTCAAGAACGAGTATCTTCTGTGTGAACTCTTTGTAATTGACCGCTTGGAGAACTCGTTCGGATACACGGAAAGTCAGAGATCCGTAGTGTAGATGAGCTGGGAATCCTGAGTTCATAGCTTATTGAGCGTAGAAAGCCAACGAGCGTGAGATCGTGGGTTTGTATCTGCTAAGCGTGAAGTCGTAGGTTTGTAGCCTCTCGAGCATGGGAGCTACTGAGCACAAAAGGCATCCGGGCATAAAACCATAGACTTGTAGCTGGCGAGCGTAAAACCGTAGATCCGTTGTTGTCGAGCGTAGAAAGTCCCTTAGCGTAGAACTGTAGATTCGTAGCCTGTTTAGAGAAAGAAATCTTCGAGCGTAGGGTCTGTGGACCTGTTGCTTCCGAGCGTAAACTAAACGCCACCGAGCGTGAGATCGTAGGTTTAGTAACTGCTGAGCGTGAAGTCGTAGGTTTGTAGCCTCTCGAGCATGAAAGCTACTGAGCACAAAAAGGCATCCGGGCGTAAAACCATAGACTTGTAGCTTGCGAGCGTAAAATCATAGATCTGTTGCTGTCGAGCGTAGAAAGCTCTTTAGCGTAGAACCACGAACCTGCGTTGCACGAAAACTCTTCGAATTTGCTGACTGTCCGTCTTCCGAGAGTAGTGGGCTGACGTAGCATCCAATCATAACCAACCATTAATTGCGAGATTTGGTTAGGGTCTCGAGGAATCCGTCCGAGGATTCGAGGAGTCGATCCGACCCCTATATATATCTCGAGCTTTGGAGAGAAAACTTTTCATTCGTCTGCTGAGAAAGAGAGTCTTCGTCTGTTCGAGTTTTTCTCCGTTGCTTCTCCGAGCACTCAGAGTTTTCAGAAATGGCGCCGAAGCAAACCTCCTCCGCTAAGGGAAAGAGTGTAGGTTCTTCTTCCCATTCTTCCGCCCCGGCGAGGGAGTCTTCGGTTGGGCAAGGCGAACTTCATCCTGAGCAAAGTATCCCGCCGACGAGCAGTGCTCCTGGCCTTAGAGGTAGAGCCCTTTTGGGTGACATAGAATGACGAAAAATCCTTCGCACACGTTGAACGTGACCGCGCTAGGTCATCTTCTGTGCTGATAGCCTCTTTGAGGAAGATGATGCACGGAGACATTTTCATCTTTTACGCTCATATTTCTAATGTGCCAGCGTAAGGGCTCCATCGTTTTCCCAGTTCTGGGCGTAACAGCTCCGACTGTCGAAAACGTGGTGTATACTATAAAATTTTTAGTTTTACGTCTGAGGGCGGAGCCTCCGGCGTAATAACTAGAATTTTTGGTAGCCCGGCGTAAAGCACGGATCGTACGCTGCCAGTTACGTCTCTGGATGAGACTTCCTGCGAAAAATGACCAAATTTGTACAGTCTTGGCGTAAAGCGCAGACTGTCGTTTCTCAGTCCTCATGCTGCAAGATTTCTAATGAATGTTTTTCTTGCGCTTTTGCAGTTAATTTGGGTGAGTCTCCCCTGGCTGAGGTGATGGGTTCTGCCGCCGGGATGCTGTATTCGAACTATCTGGAGGATCTGTCCCACGTGGCATTTCCTATCTCCGGACCCCAGTATCCTGAGGGAAGGGAGATTTTGATATCGGCCCAGGGTGAGCAGACGCTGCTGAGTATGATTAACGGGGAGCCCCTGACGTATATAGACGGGGAGCAGTACATAAAGCCAGCTTTTCTCTTTGGGGACATGATCGATAAGCGGTCCCAGACGAAGCCTAAGAGAGAACCTTGGGTATTTCCCGTCGGAAACCTGTTTTTGTACCTGCCGACGATGCCGAGGGATTATCCCATCTCGGCCTTCTTCCATACGACACACCGTAGGAGGATATCGTGGAACCTGACGCCCGATCTTCACGGCAAACCGGGGAAGATCTTTCATTTGAAAGGAGCTGACCAGGGGTCGTTTGTCAGTCGTCCTTCTAGCCTCGTGACGTCGTTCAGGGGACTGAGCCCGGGCAGTGCTCCGAGCGAGGACAGTCTAGTAATCCAGCCGGTCCAGTTGCCGACTTTCTGTAACGACTTCATGGGGCGAGGGGGAGTATATCCCAAGGAGAATTCTCGATGCAACGGGTGGATCACTCCAACAAACCGTCGATGGGCCTGCCTTGTTGACTGGGCCTTGAAGCACTGTCAGAAAGAGCTGGAGTGCATTGGGCTGTATGCCGCTGTGAGTGCGACCAGTGTTGGGTTGCCTGCTAACCCTAACCTGTACTTGGCACTGATGGAGCGATATATTTCGCTCACTGGGACTTTTGCCACTCCGCTGGGGGAGTTGGGATTGGCCCTCCATGAGATGGCAGCGATCTCGAGGCTGTCGATGGGGGATACCCTATATGAAGAGTACGTCCCCACCAACTGGGAGTTGGGGGATTCGGACCCTCGGGTAGTAGAGGTGTATCAGGAGCTGATGTGCCACTACTTCACGTGCACGGCCTTTTATGACGAGCCTTCTGATTTGGCCCATACTACCAAGTGGACGTCCTACCTCTTCTTCCACCGGGCCAGGGCTGCCAAGCCGGAGAAAGTTTCTGGGGGCAAGGATGAGCCCATAAATTGTTTGGGCGTGCTTAGTGCCCAGGTCGTCGAGGCTCTTATGGATGACGCCAAGGCTTCGGACCAGATTCTTGACGACGGGGTAGGAAAGTATCCCGAAGGCACTAAGGCCTATAGCTACTTGAGGCGTTGCCGGAGACCTCTGTCCAAGGAAGCCCAGCTGGCTGGTTTCCTCTTCATATGGCTGCATTGAGTAGTGGTGCCCGGCACTGCATCTGCGGACCGCATTTACCGGAACATCCTGTGGCCCGCGGTGCGTCTGGTGTTTGGGGCAAGACTGGGCCTGCTCCCTGCTATGGTGTGCCGTATACAGGCTGGCCTGAGGGCCATGACTGACTGGCTGCTCGTCGATGAGACTCGGCGTAAAAGCTTTCCTCGGGTGGAATTACCATACCTGTATTTGATGGGATGGTTAATTCTGCACAACCCTCGGGTGATGTCCCCTGGCTCCGGTAGTAGCCCGGGGGGTAGCTTCCTGCTGAATTATAAGGACTCTCCCTGGAACGTGAACACAATTTTAGACTGTAGGCTGACACTGGGCCTCAGTCATGGCTGGAAGCTCCTTTGCATTGCTCTCCCGGTACATCGTAATCAATCGGGGATCAGGCTGGAGGATTTAGGTGGAGAGAAGACTAATCTTTCTCCGGAGGCCTTCAAGTGGTTGATCTGTATCAGGCCTTCCCACTTGTTGTATAGAAGTAAAGATCATTGCTTCCTCGAGCCTTACTTGCCTAGTCGGTTCGCAAGGCAATTTGGGTACGACCAGTTGCACGTGGGCAATGCCGTTACCAGCTTCAGGTCCAGGGGCGGCCTCCTCGATGGAGCCAGAGGATGGCGATACTTTATCATGGGATGCACTGGAGCAATCTTTACCGTGCCGGTCGTCACACCCTCCACGGAGCTGCGCATCCTACATTCGTATGCCCAGTTCTACGTGGCGGTTAACACCTTCCACCGTGATTTTGACATGCGTGGGAGTTTTAGGGTGCCGTCTTCCACGCCTGGGGGAAGAGTCGAAGTCCCTTCGGTTTCTCCTGACGAGGGTGAGGAGTTCGCTACTCCTGATGAGCCGTTGGTGACGGTGCCGAGGTGTGAAGTGCCTCTGCCTGCGGGGGCTTTGGTAGTCTCTGGGAAGCGAAGGGCCGCTGCTCCCCAGGAGATTTCTCCTCGCAAGAGGAAGAGGACGGTCAATCGTTCTCTTCGAATTCCTGGCATCGAGGCTCCCAGAGAGGAACCTGCTGTTTCGCCTGTCGAGGATGTTTCCCTGATCGAGGGTTCCTCGCCTTCTAGAGAGGGACCCTCAATTTCGGCTGGCGGTGCTGTGGCATTCCGTCTTGAGGATGTCGTCGCCGCTACTGCCTCAGGTAGTGGTACGAGATTGTCGGTATGGCCGGGATAGATGGGAGAATCTTCCCTTAGACCAGCAACGGATGAAACCCCTGCCGTATCCGTGAGTATGCCTGGCGAGGTCCCAACTGACGAACCTCGACCGCGCCTTGGTGGAGGCTTAGTAGAGCTCCTGGCGATGTCGGTTGGCCCACCCCCTTCTCCAGGTATGACAATTTGCATTACGTTATTAAGGCGTGATTTAGCTACCTCGACTACAGATGTGTCGTATATACCGCTGGCCACGGGTAAATGTCATCTTTATGTCTCATTTTTAGAAAGAGTACCATTATATTGATATCAACTCTCTTGTCCTTTTCCCAGGGGATGGCGTCCACGGGGAATATATCTTTGAGGCACCTTCTGGCTCTGCTCCGGCTCCTGGCGATGATACGGAGGCGTTTGATCTTGAGGAGGAAATATCTTCGGGGCCGGTTCGCCTATTGGAGAGGCTTCGATATCCCAGGAAGAAGAAGAGCCTGTCATTGCGACTACTTCGGTTGACGTGCCTCTTTTGGTCGTACCACCTGTCGAGGCGACGGTTGTGACCACTTCGTCCGCAATCGTTCCTGGAGGGGGATTTGCCAATGCTGCGGCCACTCCTGGGGCCCAATCGGATTTAGCTGCGCTGACCGAGCAATATACCCGTGTCTTCTATGCTACTTTGAAAGCGCTGATACCGATGGTGCTGAAGGGGAATCTGGATCTCGAGCGCCTGAAGAAGTCCTCTCGGATTCCGATAGAGGCGATCCGGGATTTTGACGGCACCGGGATAGCTGATGCCCTGGAGGCGATGTTAATGGTTTGGAGCAACCCATTAACGAATATCTGTAGCTAACTCGGGGCAATATTGAAGCTGAGGTCCGGTCCAGATATGACTTCATGACTGCGCAGTTTGCCAAACGGATGGAGAGCTTAGATAAACTCGCTCAAACACGTCAGTTGGAGATGGACGAAAGAAAGACCGTCGAGGAGGAGGCCCTTGCCCTTCAACTGAAGTGCCAATCCGAGCATGAAGGGAATGTAGCGAGGGCTCACAAGTTGAAAGAGGATCTTGCTCAAGCAGAGGAGTGGACTTCCCAGTCGTTGGCAGGTCTAGACGTAGCGACCGCTCGATTGAGTGCAGCGCGATGGGACCTGGATCATGCAGAAGCTGCCTGCGCGGGTGTTCGTCGGGCGAGGGCCGAAATGTCCCTCAGGGGAGACAATGAAGCACGGCTGGAGCAGGCCCGTGCCGATACCTTGGCCTGCAGGGATGAGAGGATAGCCGTACTGGCACGGCAGATTCATGATCTGACTGCTCCACCGCAATGATGTACCCTCTTCTTTTTTCCTTGCCAGTGCAATTCTGCTCTTTCTTGGGAATAAAGCGAACTCTTTTCTGACTTTGTGGATCCATCATTTCGGAATGTAAATGACAGGTTTGGGCGAGAGTGATATCAGAGGTAGTATGGACATGATAAACTCTCAGGAAACCCTAGCAGGACATATTTATTCAGAGGTCATATGGACATAATAGAATATGCTCTGACTAAGGCTTGTTGGTAAGATACTATCAGAGGTGATATGGACATGATAGGCTCTCAAAAAACTTTAGCAGGACACATTTATTCAGAGGTCATACGGACATGATAGAATATGCTCTGACTAAGGCTTGTAGGTAAGATACTATCAGAGGTGATATGGACATGATAGGCTCTCAAGAAACTTCAGCAGGATATATTTATTCAGAGGTCATACGGACATGATAGAATATGCTTTGGCTAAGGTTTGTAGGTAAGATACTATCAGAGGTGATATGGACATGATAGGCTCTCAAGAAACTTCAGCAGGACACATTTATTCAGAGGTCATACGGACATGATAGAATATGCTTTGGCTAAGGTTTGTAGGTAAGATACTATCAGAGGTGATATGGACGTGATAGGCTCTCAAGAAACTTCAGCAGGACACATTTATTCAGAGGTCATACGGACATGATAGAATATGTTTTGGCTAAGGTTTGTAGGTAAGATACTATCAGAGGTGATATGGACGTGATAGGCTCTCAAGAAACTTCAGCAGGACACATTTATTCAGAGGTCATACGGACATGATAGAATATGTTTTGGCTAAGGTTTGTAGGTAAGATACTATCAGAGGTGATATGGACGTGATAGGCTCTCAAGAAACTTCAGCAGGATACATTTATTCAGAGGTCATACGGACATGATAGAATATGTTTTGGCTAAGGTTTGTAGGTAAGATACTATCAGAGGTGATATGGACGTGATAGGCTCTCAAGAAACTTCAGCAGGACATATTTATTCAGAGGTCATACGGACATGATAGAATATGTTTTGGCTAAGGTTTGTAGGTAAGATACTATCAGAGGTGATATGGACGTGATAGGCTCTCAAGAAACTTCAGCAGGACACATTTATTCAGAGGTCATACGGACATGATAGAATATGTTTTGGCTAAGGTTTGTTTTGGAAGTAGTTTTGTCAGAATTTGAGGTTTCCGCTACATTCTACCCGAGCAGAGGAGATTAAGCATAGTACCTTTTTAGGAATTTCCCGTTGATAGGAGCCATTAATAGGTCTCCATTAGGCTAGGCTAACCTGTAAGCGCCATTTGAGAACGTTGTCTCGACCACATAAGGACCCTCCCATTTGGGCTAGAATTTGCCTTTACTCTTGTGGGTAAGAATCATCGGCCTTCTTACGGCTAGAACTAGCTCGCCGACTCTGAACACTCTTTCCTTTACTTTATGATTGAAAGATCTGGAAATGCGTGCTTGGTAGAGCGCGATGCGCTGCTGAGCTTGGAGGCATTTCTCGTCTAATCCTTCTAGCTCCTAAAGTCTTTAAAGGTCGTTCTTCTCTTGAGTCAGCTCGTTAGTCACGGCTATTCTGAGTGACGGGATCTGGACTTCAATAGGGAGAACTGCTTCGCTCCCGTAGACCAGTGAGAATGGAGTACAACCTGTCGGTGTTCGTACCGCTGTACGATATGCCCAGAGGCATTCGCCCAGTCTCTCATTCCAATCTCTCTTGTTTGAAGAGACGAACTTCTTCAAGAGTTTGATAATAGTTTTGTTGAAAGCTTCCGCCAAACCATTAGCAGCTGGATAATATGCCGTAGAGGCAATATTATGTATCCGATTTTTATCACAAAATCGATGAAACGCTTGACTGATGAACTGAGGCCCATTGTCATGAATTATCCTTCGAGGTACCCCGAAGCGATAGATGACGTGATGCTTGATGAAGTTGATCATATTAGACGCTTTTACCTCTGCGAGAGGGATTGCCTCTGCCCATTTGGAGAAGTAATCCGTGATGGCCAGTATGAACTGGTGACCCCTGGAAGAAGACGGGTGGATAGGACCAATGACATCCATACCCCATGCTTCGAAAGGCCAGGATGCAACCGTAGGATGTAGATATTCAGACGGTTGATGTATGAAGTCCGCATGGACCTGACAGGCCTTGCATTGTTTTGCATAGCTGATCGCGTCTGTGATCATAGTGGGCCAGTAGTAACCCATTCTCCTGATACGATCCTGTAGCTTAGGAGCGGGTTGATGCGCTCCGCATATGCCGTCGTGAGCTTCACGGATGATCATCTGTGCCTCGTCGTCAGAGAGGCATCTTAATAGCAGTCCGTCATAGGTCCGACGATATAGTCATTGTGAAGATGCATCGAAGTAGATACGTAAGGACCGCCTCTTGACGGATACTGCTTCTTTAGGGTCTTCCGGCAAGATCCCGTATGCCACGAAATCTATGAAAGGACTCTTCCAATCTCGTCCGGGAGGATTGGCGTATGCAGCGTAGCTGCGTTCTATGTGAGAGTTGTTTTTCACACAGAATAAATCTCTGTTAAGAAGGATTACCGAGTCCTGCCTTCTTATAAGAGTAGCCAGATCTGCGGCTAGACTGGCTAGGGCATCAGCTTCAAGGTTCAGGGATCGAGGTACATGCTCCAGGAAGAACCCTTTGAATGTCATGGCTATCTCGACCGTTGCTTGGTGATAGAGGATGAGGTCTAGATTCCGGACTTCATATATTTCTCTGACTTGATTGACGATAAGCAGGGAATCACCGAAAGCTTCCAGGGATTCGACCCCCAGCTCTTTAGCGACTTGGAGCCCGATTAGTAGAGTGTTATACTCTGCCACATTGTTGGAGCAGGGCTCGTTGAGAGAGTATGCCCGGTAGATGACGAGTTTGTCGGGAGTAACTAGGACGATCCCTACTCCTGAGACCACACTTCCCCTAGGACTGATTCTGGAGGCACCATCAAAGAATAGTTGCCATGCGTCACTTTCTGTCACGGAATTACATTCTGCGACTTCGTCAGGGATGTCCTCGTACAACATGGAGGTCTCCGGGATTGGATGAGCAGCTAGGAAGTCGGCCAATGCTTGGCCTTTGATGGACTTCTGAGGGACGTACACCATGTTATATGGTGTTAACAGCATCGCCCACATTGCGAGTCGAGAATTAAGAGCACTTGGCTTGCTCATTAGTACTCGAAGAGGGTTGATCCTGGAGATGATATGGATAGTCTGGCCGGTGACATAGTGCCGCGTCTTTTGGATTAGATATTTGCGCAGGTCAGGAGGAGTTGCAGAAGAGGATGATTGTTTGCTTCCTCTGCTCCCATCAGTGGTTATGCGGAGGTTGGGCACCATGGCCCTTGCTGCGCCACCTGTGTACAACAGGTTGGCCGTTTGGGTGGCGGGTAACCCCCGGCGTATCTTGGAGATTTGCTCAGGTTGGCGTGAAGCTGAAGAGGTCCTTAGTCGGCCATCGGCTTCTTGCGTAATCCGGAGGGTATGCAGATTGTTCCCTCGCTGGCGTAAGGGCCGAGCAGTTACGCATTCCGCCGCCTGTTTTTCTCCGCGGAGGTCACAGCGCTCATCTGGTTTCCCGTAGAGGTCAGACGTCGTCTTGTGTGCGGAGCGTGACCTGTACTTCTGTTTTGGTGCTAAGGCATCATCAGAAGTTTTGTCTGTACCGCGCGTAGCGGGAGACTGATTTCTGCGCGTAAGGCGCAGTGGATACTCCTGGGTCAGCGCTGAGGCTTTGTCCGAAGTTTTGTCTGTACCGCGCATAGCGGGAGACTGGTTTCTACGCGTAGAGCGCAGTAGATACTTCTGGTTTAGCGCTGAGGCTTTGCCCGAAGTTTTGTCTGTACCGCGCGTAGCGGGAGACTGGTTTCTACGCGTAGAGCGCAGTGGATACTTCTGGGTTAGCGCTGAGGCTTTGCCCGAAGTTTTGTCTGTACCGCGCGTAGCGGGAGACTGAATTTTACGTGCGGGGCACGGAGGGAGCGATGCTACAACCTCATTGGTCGGAGAGATCGGAGAGATCGGAGAGTCCACATGTAAACACCCTAAATTTTAGAATAAATTAAATATAATTTTCCCGTATTTTTGGTATTTTTTGGAATTTATAACAAGGGTAATTATGGGTTAAAGAATTTTTAAGTGCTGCTAGATGGTGTTAAAATATTATAGAATTAAGATTTTACGGTGTAAAATGGAAATCTGGACATGTGGTATTTTTCGGTACATTTATTGGACACCGGAGGCGCATTTTAAGCCTTAAAAACTATCGGGAGAGTGAACCAGACCCAAGTTGAACCAACCCAGGCTAGACCAAACCAAACCCAGCATTCGGGTCGGGTTGGATCCGAGCCAAACCCGACCCGGATCCAAACCGTATGGGAACCCTAGAATTCCTCCGCCGAAGACTTCTGTAGCAGCCCTATAAAATGCCTCCTCGGCGTCCGTGCCTAGCCTAACCTAAACCCTAAGTTCCTGCTGGCATCGGGCTCGCCGTCGACAACCTAGCTGCTCCGCCCAGCAGCTGATCCGCGACGCCGCTGCTCCCCAACACCCAAACCCTCGCCGCTCGGATCTCGACGACAGCCCCCGTCCTCCCTCGCCGTGCCCTAACTTCCCTCCTCCTCCCAAAACCACGTCGTCTCCGACCCCGCTCAGCCGTCGCCCTCCGCCGTGAACCACCCGCCATCATCCTCCTATCCGGTCAGCCCCATCACCCTCGATGACCCGCTGCCCGACCTCCGCGTAGCCGACGAACCACCGGAGCTGCAGCCCTCGGTCGGCCGCCCTCTCCCAGTTCAGCCAGGGTAGACCTAGCCCCGACACCGTAGCACAGCGGACACGGACACGACCCGCTGCCCTCAACCAGGACACGGGGTTGACGTTCGGGCACTTGGAATTCAGCATTCACGGAGCCCTGTTCAGGTACCGTTTTCTCCCTCATCGTAACTCCAATTTCGATTTCGTCAATTGCTATGCGTAGACTGTATAACCCTCTCGGTGCCCGTGCAACTCGCTCGGCGCATCGCGTCCTGTGATGATCGTACACCGCGATCCAAAACAGGAAAAAAACAAAACCCTGTTTCACCCCGGAACTGAGTACGCCCCGCTAACCGGGACGACTTGGTCGCACGCGGTCTTTATCGAACCGTGCACGTCGTTGATACGGTCGTGTGGGATTTCGCAGAAGTCGATTCGGAGGTGCGTGTACCCCGGAATCAACGCGTATCCGCCGACGACACTCCGTATCCGTCCTTTCTGGAATACACTGTAACTTCGTGTACACACGTCGGATCGAGACGAAACTTGCGCCATCGGACTCGTAGCAATACGCTGGTCCTGTGACCCAAGTTTGGTCCGATTCTGAGAACATTGACGAAATCGTGTATCGTGGGCCCCACAGGCTCCACTTGACAGGTGATTTTGTGATCGGCTCATCGGAATCCAATTCTGGAAGTTCCGTTGGGTTCGTATCATCGTTCCTAACTTATAGACACTGAGTTTGAGGATTTTGGAGACCTTTGACCCTGACACACTTTTCGGTGCAAAGTGGGCCCACATATGGAACTCGCTTTGGCCCGAAAATGACCTTTTTGCCCCTGTATCCAAATTGGACGTAAGGACAGGCATTTCTAACAGTTTGATATCTTCTGAGACTGTTGGTGATTTCTTACAGCTTTTGGAGTAGTCCCTACCGGATCCACCGATACCAGGACGACAGTTGATATTCAAACATCAGGCAAGTGTACCTTGCCAATCTCTGCAGTATTATTACCTATTTTTCTTACTTTATATTATTACCGTGCATGCTCAACCTAGGACCGTTTGACATACTTAGCGTCCAATTATCAGTCGGGTGCCAACATCGTACGCGGTGTTGGGTAAAGTCATCTAGATATGGACATACGTGACACTTTCTCATCTCGTACTTGTCATACCAAGTACACTTGACCCAGGACACTGGACACTGATCATGAGACAGGATCTTCCCGAGATGTTCAAGGTGATTCTGTATAGGACTTGGCATAGATTCTATATTCTAGATACATTATGACTTGTGCATTAGTTATGACCCCGCTGACATGGACGTGAGACGTTATGTTCATGATTTGTGTGGTTACATTGGGTGGGGAGAGACACACAGACTACAGTCTAATTTTATATATACACCCCTACTACTGTGAGGCCCAAGACTCTGAAGCCCGAGCTTGGCCCATTACTCATTACTACTGCTACTACCGGCTCCCCTACACAGAGCTTGTAGTATGCTTCAGCCTGAGTTCTAGTGCTACTCTCATCTTGCATATCACTTAGCTGGTTATTTAGTATTCCCTTATTGTTCCATCTATTGCTGGAGAGACCCACAGGCTACAGGTTGATTATGTTATGCCGGCTACTCAGTCTCCCGCTGAGCTAGACCACCTCTTGACACCACTGCTACCGGCTCCCCTACACAGAGCTTGTAGTTGTTCAACCTGAGTACTATTGATATTCTCTCTTGCATTTATACAGATGTTTACATACTTACCCTGCTTATTTCATTATTTGCTGCACTGTATTATTTTGGCATGAGCTTTCTTGTACCTTGCTATGTCCCCTGAGGACCTGGATCCGGATTTTGTCCCCAGATTTTGCAGACGAGGTTTATCCCGAGGTATACGGGACCACAGCAGGAGGAGCCGATCCAGGAGCTGTACCGCCATCTGAGGACGAGGTCTTAGCTGAAGACTTCTCTTGAGCATCCATGTTCATGCTCAGCTTTTATTATTTATTTCAGTCTTTTATATTCTGGTCTGTTGAACCATTGTACTAGATATTTATCGGGTTGTTCCCTGAAGTACTTTGTGAGACTAGCTGATGATTTACATTCCTTATTTATTCTGTGGATCATATTTTTATCTTGTGTGGATGAGATTAGTTGTGCCATGGTTGTCGTAGATTTATTTTACAGCTTAAGTATGCCCTGATGGATCCATTAAATTAGGTTTGTCCATCGGTGCGTACTGCTGGCCATTGCCACGTATCTAGTCCCACGGTATTTTGGGACTGGGGCGTGACATGGTTTTTGTGGTGGCCCATGCAGGTCTACGACAAAATTGTTCGGTTTCAACTTAGGGACCGAACCAGCCTGCCCTAAGGATAGGATAAGTTCTAGGTTCTCATCCATCAATTAACCATTATTGAACTCTATATCGAACTCAAAATTGTAATTGATTTGCATCCTGTATTGATTCCTCTGAGCGTTCTAACAGTTTATCTTTTGGTTGCAGAGAAATGGATCCTAGGAACGGAGACGAGATTCCTTTGGATACACCACACGACGCTGTGGTTACTTATACAGACGGAGTGACTCCTGGGAGTGGAGGACAAGCATCGCAGGGCGATCAAACCGGTCAGCCTAATCCAAGGTTCCGGAGAGATGACATCCCACCTCCACCACAGTTCACTCCCCAGATGCCAGTTTTCCTGCCAGGACAAGCCATGGACGGGCAACAGATGTTCCAGATGATGTATGCTATGATGCAAGCACAGCAACAGATCCAGCAAGAGGCCCATCGGCAGGAGGCCGAGAATCTGAGAACCAGCCTGGTATCCGCATTGGAGCAGGCAAATCCACCAGCGAGGCGAACGACGACGGGATCTATCACCGACTTCCGTCAGCTCAAGCCTCGTACATTTTTTGGTAAAGAGGGACCAACAGAAGTTCATGAATGGCTCACAAACATTCAGCATCAGTTGGAAGCCGCGGAACTTCCTAGAGAGAAGTAGATGACTGCAGTCAGAATGCAGTTAACTGAGAACGCACATCACTGGTGGTTAGCAGAGGAGATGAGGCTCGGGCAGGACCGAGTCACCTGGGAAGAGTTCTCCAGACTCTTCAGAGAGATGTATATTCCTGCAGTAGCGAGGGCAGAGCTTAGAGACAAGTTCCACCGCCTTATCCAAGGCAACATGACAGTGGAAGAATATAACGTGGAGTTTATACGCCTAAGTCGCTTCGCTCCGACATTGATCTCGATAGAGGAAGAAAAAGCTGAGAAGTTCTTTGACGGGCTGAAGTTTGAGCTCCAGAGATTGATTGGATCGGTCGCAACTACATCTTATACCGACGTTCTCGCAGCAGCCCGACGCATGGAGCGCGTCACTAGAAGGGAGTCTACCCTGAAGAGGCATATCACATCAGCACCATCAAGGACAGGACATGGGGAATCAGCGAAGCGGACCCAGAGGAGTATGCCTGAGAGGACAGCACACAGGGCCATATCTCTCCCTACTTGTCACCACTGCGGCAAGATAGGTCACATTGAGAGAGAATGCAGACGCAAGTTGGAACTCTGCCTAGCTTGCGGTTCCAACCAGCATCAGACCAGAGAGTGCACCGAGCGCAGAGAAGGAGCACCCAGATTAGCTTTGCCTGCACTACGACCAGTTTATCCAGCCGTAGGAGCACAGCAGGCAGGAGTTTGTGGAGTCAGACCACCAGCCCCAGGAGGGAATCAGCAGAGACCACCCCTGGCACCACAGGCAGCTTTATTTCAGTAGGCTCAGCAGCAGAGAGGCCAAGCTCAGGGACGAGGCCAGGCATTCACTTTAGCTGTTGAGGAGGAGGCTACAGCAGGCGAGGTCATCGCAGGTACTATTTTAGTAGCTTCATTACCAGCTGTAGCATTATTTAATTCTGGAGCATCGCATTCATTTATAGCAGCTAGCTTTGTAGCCACCCATAGAGTAGCTACCGCACCTCTTCCGAAGATGAAGAGGATTCTTACGGGAGGTGGAATTATTCCGGTTAGTGACGTCTGTAGGTCATGTTCTGTAGTTGTATGTGGCCGAGAGATGCGAGCGCAGTTTCTGATCTTTTCTATGCCTGACTATGACGTTGTACTTGGTATGGACTGGTTAAGTCAGTACCATGCGACTCTTGATTGTCAGCTTGGAAAGGTTATATTTAGACCGCCTGGACATCCGGAATTTAAGTTTCTTCGAGGAGCAGTAGAGCAAAGAGTTCAGCCTACTCTTAGGGTACTATCTGTAGAAGGAGAGACAGGTTACCCAAGAGTTATCTCAGAATTTATGGATGTATTTCCCGACGATCTTCCAGGTTTACCGCCTGATCGGGAAATAGAATTCACAATAGACTTAACTCCAGGAGCAGAGCCTATCACTTCATCAGTATATCGGCTGGCACCTAAGGAGTTAGTGGAGTTGAAAGAACAGGTTGATGATCTTTTGGAGAAGGGTTTCATTCGGCCCAGTGTTTCACCTTGGGGAGCACCCATATTATTTGTGCCAAAGAAGGATGGAACAGTACGATTGTGCATTGACTACAGGGTGCTGAATGCTGTGACCATCAAGAACAGGTATCCCTTACCACGCATTGATGATCTATTCGATCAATTGAGTGGTGCAAGGGTATTCTCGAAGATTGACCTTCGATCCGGCTATCATCAGATCAAAGTAAGGAAGGAAGACATCCCGAAGACAGCTTTCAGGACCAAGTATGGACATTATGAGTTCTTGGTGATGCCGTTTGGTTTAACCAACGCGCCAGCAGTATTTATGAGTTTAATGAACAGAGTCTTTCATCAGTTCTTGGATAAATTTGTGGTAGTATTCATCGACGATATTCTCATATATTCCAAGAACCATGAAGAGCACGAGGAGCATCTTAGAATCGTGTTAGAGACCTTGAGACAGGAGAAGTTATATGCCAAACTCAGTAAGTGGGAGTTCTGTATGGACAAAGTACCTTTCTTGGGACATATCATCTCAGGATAAGGACTTTCAGTGGATCCAGAGAAAGTTGCGGCAATAGAGACTTGGCCTACACCCACATCAGTTGCAAAGGGGAGAAGTTTTCTCGGACTCGCGGGATATTACCGAAGGTTTGTAGAAAATTTCTCGAGGATTGCAGAACCGATGACGAAGCTGACACGTAAAGACCAGGAGTTTATATGGACAGAAGACTGCCAGAAGGCCTTCGAAGAATTGAAGAGAAGATTAACAACAGTACCTGTCGTGACTCTTCCTTCAGGGTCAGGAGGTTTTGTTATTTACAGTGATGCATCAGGCAGTGGATTAGGATGTGTTTTGATGCAACATGGCAAAGTCATTGCTTATGCGTCGAGACAGTTGAAGGTCCACGAGAAGAACTATCCAACACACGATCTGGAGTTAGCAGCAGTTATATTTGCATTGAAGATTCGGAGCGCACCATTCAGATCTTGGAGGACATGTTGCGATCATGTATGCAAGACTTTGGAGGATCTTGGGAAGATTATCTGCACTTAGTGGAGTTCTCCTACAATAACAGTTATCAGGCCAGCATTCAGATGGCACCATTCGAGGCATTATACGGAAGGAAGTGCAGATCGCCTATATGTTGGAGTGACGTCGGTGAACGTCAAATACTGGGTCCAGAATTGGTAACGCAGACAGTGGAAAAGGTGAAGCAGATTCAGAATCATCTACGAGCAGCTCAGGACAGACAGAAGCATTGGACAGATACGCACAGACGTCCCCTAGAGTTTAAAGAAGGAGAGCACGTGTTCTTAAGGATTTTGCCCACTCGTGGTACTATCAGATTCGGGACCAGAGGCAAGTTGAGCCCAAGGTATATTGGGCCATTTGACATTCTAGAGCGCGTAGGTGAGGTGGCGTATCGTCTTGCATTACCACCATCCTTAGAGGGAGTGCATGACGTATTCCACGTCTCACAGCTGCGAAGGTACGTGACTGACCCAAGTCACGTAGTCGATCATTCAGAGATCGCAGTAGGCCCAAGCTTGAGATATGAAGAACAACCAGTAGGCATCCTTGATGTCAGTGAGAAGACATTGCGGGGACAGACAATCAGACTGGTTCGTGTAGCTTGGAAACATCATTCTCCTGGCGAATCAACCTGGGAACGAGAAGATAGTATGCGTCAGCGTTACCTCCACTTGTTCGAGGAGGCAGTTGTAAACTAAGCAACCTTGTATTTCCATAATTCCTTCTTTAGTAACTTATTCTTTGACTGCGAGGACACAATCTTTTTAAGGAGGGAAGATTGTAAATACCCTGTTTTTCAGAATAATCTTTAATAAATTTTCAGTATTTTTTGGAAGACGAATCAAGGTAATTGGGAGTTAGGTATTTTTAATACAGTTTATTGGTGTTAAAATATTATGGAAATAAGATTTTATGGTGTAAATTAGAAAACCAGACATATGATATTTTTCGGTAAATTATTTTGACTCCGGAAACAAGTTTTAAGCCTTAAAAACTATTGGTAGTGTAAGCCGAACCAATCTAAACCCAGATTGAACCAAACCGTTGACCGAATCAAACCGCGAGCCAAGCCAAACCAAGCCAACCCATTATATGGGCCGGGTCAGGTCGGATCCAACAAACCCGACCCGAAGCCCTAATCGAACCCTAAGCGAAGCCCCATCGGATTCACTGTGCATATCCTATTTATACATCGACTTCCGTGCCGCCGCCGCCGCAAAACTCTGCAGACCCATCTTCGCCGAGTCTGACGACCTCGCTACCCTCGATCCCCGCCGAACTGACCTTACCCAGGCCGCCGCTGTCTGATCTGAACCCGCGGCCATCCCCTTCGAAGACTCGACCCCGCCGGAGTCCGCTGGACGCTGCCCATCTCGGCAACCAACCCGCGGCCATCCCCTTCGAAGACCCGACCCCGCCGAACTCGCCGCTCTGCAGACCCATCCCCGAGCCGAGTCCGACGAAGCCCTGCTGTCCCGAGTCAGACCCTAGGTCTGGACACAGCAACCCGACGCGCGAGGACACGACCAGGACACACAGTGACTCTCGGACGCGTGGAATTCAGCGTTCACGGAGCCCTGTTCAGGTACCGATTTCTCCCTCATCGTAACTCCGATTTTGATTCCGTCAGTTTCTACGCGTAGGCTGTATGACCCTCTCGGTGCCCGTGCAATTCGCTCGGTGCATCGCGTCCTGTAGTGATCGTACACCGCGATCCAAAAACAGGAAAAATAATGCCCTGTTTCACCCCAGAACTGAGTACGCCCCTCTAAACGGGATGACTTGGTCGCACGCGGTCTTTACCAAAACGTGCGCATCGTTGATACGGTCGTGTGGGATTTCGCAGAAGTTGATTCGGATGTGCGTGCACACCAGAATCAACGCGTATCCGCCGACGACACCCCGTATCCGTCCTTTCTGGAATACGCTGTAACTTTGTGTACACACGTCGGATCGAGACGAAACTTGTGCCATCGGACTCGTAGCAATACGCTGGTCATGTGACCCAAGTTTGGTCCGATTCTGCGAACGTTGACAAAATCGCGTATCGTGGGCCCTATAGGCTCCATTTGACGGGCGATTTTGTGATCGGCTCATCGGAATCTAATTCTGGAAGTTCCATTGGGTTCGTATCATCGTTCTTGACTTGTAGACACTGAGTTTATAGAATTTGGAGACCTTTGACCCTGACACGCTTTTCGGTGCAAAGTGGCCCACAAGTGGACCCCGCTTTGGCCCAAAAATGACCTTTTTGCCCCTGTGTCCAAATGGAACATAAGGACAGGCATTTCTAGCTATTTGACATCTTCTGAGACTATTGGTGATGTTTATTATAGCTTTTGGAGGAGTACCCACCGGATCCACTGATACAGGGATAGCTTTTGGTATTCAAACCCCAGGCAAGTGTACCTTGCCAAACTCTGCAGTATTGTTATATATTTCCCTTGCTTCATTATATTCTGTGCATGTTTAACCTAGGACCGTGTGACGTACTTAGCGTCCGATTATCAGTCGGGTGCTAACACTGTACGCGGTGTTGGGTATTGTCATCTAGAGATGGACTTACGTGACACTATATATTCTCGTACTTGTCTTACCAAGTACACTTTAATCCAGGACACTTGACACTGTTCATGAGACAGGATCTTCCCGAGATATTCGTGGTGATTCTGTATAGGATACAGGACTTGACAGAGATATTATATTCCTAGACATTATGACTTATTGTATTAGTTATGATCCCGCTGACATGGACATGAGACGTTGTGTTCATGATATGCATGGTTACATTGGGTGGGGAGAGACACACAGATTACAGGCTGATCATATATATACACCCCTACTATTGTGAGGCCCAAGACTCTGAAGCCCGAGCTTGGCCCATTACTCATTATTACTGCTGCTACCGGCTCCCCTACACAGAGCTTGTAGTGGCTTCAGCCTGAGCTCTAGTGCTGCTCTTATCTTGCATATCACTTAGCTGGTTATTTAGTATTCCCTTATGGTTCCATCTATTGCTGGAGAGACCCACAGGTTACAGGTTGATTATGTTATGCCGGCTACTCAGTCTCCCGCTGAGCTAGACCACCTCATGATATCACTGCTACCGGCTCCCCTACACAGAGCTTGTAGTTGTTCAACCTGAGTACTATAGATATTCTCTCTTGCACTTTACATAGATGTTTACATGCTTACCCTATTTACCTCATTATTTGCTGCACTGCTTATATTGGCTTGTATATTTTCTGTACCTTGCTATGTCCCCTGAGAACCTGGATATGGATTATGTCCCCAGGATTTACAAACGAGATATATCCCGAGGTATACGGGACCGCAGCAGGAGCTGAACCAGGAGCTGTACCGCCATCTGAGGACGAGGTGTTAGCTGAGGACTTTGCCTGAGCATCCATGTTTTATGCTCAGTATTTATTTATTTATTTCAGTCATTTATATTCTAGTCTGTTGATCCTTTATAACAGATATTTTATCGGGTTGTCCCCGAAGCACTTTGTTGAGACTTGCTGATGATTTACATTCCTTATTTATTCTGTGGATCATATTTTATATCTTGTGTGGATGAGATTAGTTGTACCATGATTGTCGTAGACTTGATTTTACAGCTTAAGTATGCCCTGATGGATCCATTAAATTGGGTTTGTCCATCGGTGCGTACTGCTGGCCATTGCCACGTGTCTAGTCCCTCGGTATTTTGGGACTGGTGTAGAAGCATGAAAAATACGCTGGAACTATCTACGCAGCATCTCGATACAGAGCAGCGTAAGCAGAGGCCTTCGAAGCCATCCAACGTAAAACAGGGTTCTTCATCGCCTCCATGGCGTAAAACCCAGCCGCTCTCAAAGCAGCGTTAAAACGTACGAGGAACGCTTCGTCTTCCCCGAAATGAACCTGTCAAGTCACGCGGTGAACCTGGCCTCTGACTCCTGACAAAAAGTACTGCACGGCTACCCAAACGACGGCTGGAAACGGTGGCAGACCCCTCTGGACGCGCTCCACAGTATGATGGCGGATCTCTGCATTTAATACAGAGGATTTGGTTAAAATATCACCAAGCCGTCGTCTACTGAAGTCCCCTCAGCATAAAACCGCTCTTTCGCGTACAAGGGAATACGCTGCCTTGTTTACACGGGCGAACATGAGCTGTTTCACGCTCTACAGTAAGGCAAACCGCTGCCACATCAAAAGCTGCACTTCGTACGGGGCTCGAGGCACGTCTCTACGTCTAATTGCACAGAGCAGTGACAGTT
The DNA here is from genome assembly GCA_036927795.1 of Iris macrosiphon. Taxonomy (NCBI): domain Eukaryota; kingdom Viridiplantae; phylum Streptophyta; class Magnoliopsida; order Asparagales; family Iridaceae; genus Iris; species Iris macrosiphon. The sequence continues at coordinate 49,317 of JAYESA010000161.1, forward strand.
TCCCTCAAGGCACGTCTCCGCGACGGATGCACAGAAGGGCTGCAGACCTTCAAAAGCACTTCTCCGCATTTAATGCACAAGATGATGACAAATCTCTGTAGAAGATTTGATTACATCTTCGAAAGCCGTAATTCCGGCTAAAACGTTCGCATCAGCACTTCGACTCGGTACGCAGTGGCTTCTACGCCCGCTCAGGATCAGTGCTCCCTCGGCTTCCAACGCCCTCTCGGTCTCTACGACTGTTCGGCTTTCAATGCCCTCTCGGTCTCTACGACTGTTCGACTCCTATGCCCACTCGGCTTCTATGCCTGTTCGGCTTCTATGCCCATTCGGCTTCTATGCCTGCTCGGCTTCTATGCCTATTTTGGCTTCTACGCCAAGGTGACAGTCGCTTGGCTTTTACGCCAACCCCTGCTACACAAGGGATACCTACCTACGTGGCTTCTACGCCGTGATCTTCGTAGCAGATATACGCATTTTGTCCCCTTAGTTGGACTCGCGTCACATGCTCACTCAAAAGGTCATTTACACGCTGGCATTGGTTATTTTAAACCGTTGTGTAAAAGGGTGCTGTACTGTCCACTCCTCGGTTGTTACACCGACGGAGTGGTCACTGTCACCAAAACTCTATAAATAGAGACCCCTATCAATGGGGAAAAAGGTCGAAAAATTGGTCAAGAAAACCAGTACAAGATCAAAGGTCGAAGAATTAGATCGGACAAGGTCATCGAACCAGAGATCAAGGAGGAGAGATAGAGAGAGAGAGAGAGGAGAACCCAGAGCTCGGGCAAGGAACAGGGAGCGACGACCTTCAGCATCGTGCATCCACCCTCCTTTGCAACCTCCGGAGCTGCATCCTGTCTTCCACGGCACTTCTTCAACATCGTGTAGTCCAAGGGCTAAAGTGATCGACCGCAGATCAGACACCTATAGCAATTTATACCCAGATTAAATAAATTGTACTCCCACATCCTCGTATAGGATTACATTATACAAGTTTGTTTGTAAACCAAAGGGCGCGGGCCTCTTATAACCCCGTCATTGAAATACACTTTCATTCTTTCGTTTAATACCACAAACAAGATGGCGACTCTGTTGGGGACATCTTTCTCTTCTGACGAGGAAGTAATTTCTCAACACGATGTGGTATCTGTAGGAACCGTGAAGAAGACACTGGTCGTTCAGTTCGACCAGTCTGCCTACGAAGACATGCTTCGGACTGGGGGTAGCTCCCACTCTCTTTTCGTCCAAGACAGCAGGAAGCTGCACAAAGTGTGGATGCCCAAGACATCCTCTGCCGTTCCTGTGGACTCTCCGATCTCTCCGACCAATGAGGTGGTAGCATCGCTCCCTCCGTGCCCCGCACGTAAAATTTAGTCTCCCGCTACGCGCGGTACAGACAAAGCTTCTGGCAAAGCCTCAGCGCTAACCCAGGAGTATCTACTGCGTTCTACGCGCAGAAATCAGTCTCCCGCTACGCGCGGTACAGACAAAGCTTCTGGCAAAGCCTCAGCGCTAACCCAGGAGTATCCACTGTATTCTACGCGCAGAAATCAGTCTCCCGCTACGCGCGGTACAGACAAAGCTTCTGGCAAAGCCTCAGCGCTAACCCAGGAGTATCCACTGCGTTCTACGTGCAGAAATTAGTCTCCCGCTATGCGCGGTACAGACAAGACCTCTGATGGTGCCTCAACACCAATTCAGAAGTACAGATCACGCTCTACGCGCAAAATGACATCTGACCTTTACGGTGAACCAGACGAGCGCGGCGATCTCCGCAAAGGAAAGCAGGCGGGTGAATATTCAACTACTGGGCCCTTACGCCAGCAAAAGAAGGATCTGCCTACTCTCCGGATTATGCGAGAAGCTAATGGCCAACTGAGAGCCTCTTCAGCCTCACGCCAGACTGAGCGAATCTCCAAGTTACGCCAGGCGCGGTCCCTCGGCGTAAAATAAACTCAGACGGCGGAAAGAAACCTTCATGACCTACGCAGATATCTAATCAGGAGGCGTAAAGAAAGAGGACCTTCCAACATGACTATCTCACCTCCTGACGAACGCTATTGTAACAGTCATAAAGTTGTGATTAATTGCTGCTGCTCCAAGGCGAAACAATCGGTCTTCGACCGGTTGAGCTACTCGCTATCTTTTCCGAAAGGAAAACCCGCGCATGCGTCTGTGAACATGACTTCACACATACCTAGAGGAGGGTCGAGCTCAAGACGACAGCCTTCCAGACCTCCGAACCGAAGGAGGTTTAGTAAGCCCCTCGGAGACGTTGAAGCCGGGGTATTCCAAAACACTCGCGCAAGATCACAACAACCAGCGTCATCCTCTTCTGATTTCGACGCCGAAGGTCGCCAAATTCCCGAATCAGAGGCAGAAAGTATGGAGTCGACTTCTATAACGACCTATACTAATCCCTCAATGACCCCCAGGGAAATGGGAGCTTACGCCATTGAAGATGAGCGCGAGGAAGCTTCACCGTCAGGGATCGCGGAACGCATCACTATGCTGGAGACGTCTCTGAAACAAATACAATCTGTAATGGAAAACATGCACCAGATGATGCTCGCTCAGCACGCAACTACCATGGCTCAAGCGTCGGTCCCACCAACTCAGATACGCGCGGGGGTGGACTCACCACTATCCAACCCAAGCCAAGAGTCTACGCTGGATCAAGAGTCAACAGTTCCTCCGCTGCCTCACCTAGAAAATGCCCTACCACCTGCTGGAGCTACAATACAACTGACTCCGCACCTGTCACTACCACTTTTCCAGGCAAGGGCATTTGTGTAATTTTCTCTATTTTAAATAATTATGTGTTTAATTAATTTGCTGAGATTTTAAAACTATTTATTTTATGATTGTTTTAGGTCAAGCCCTAGAACCCATTAGGTCAAACCCTAATGACTAAACCCTAATTGTAAACCCAGTTCTAGTGAAATCCTAGAATCCAAATTTTAGGGTGAACCCTCAAACCCTAGACTGGCTAAACCTTAGCTAATTAGGTTCTACATGACCTAACCTAGGGGTTAAACCTAGGCCATACACTAGAAACCCTAACTGGGCCTATATATATAAAAGGAACCCTCTCATTCTTCATATAGAGAGAGAAACCCTAGCCTCCATCTAGAGAAACCATCTCCCCACCCCATTTTTCGAGATTAAACCTAGGGCTTCCATTTTCTCCTCCTCCAAAGCAAGGGAAGCAAGGAACGTGGGTCAGGAAGCCTTGGAGAAGAAGAACCTCATTGAAGAAACCTTCCCTGCAGGTAAAACCCTAGTTTTCATTCCTTTAATTTCTGTTTTCAGATGATAATGGCCATTAGGAACCCACCCTAAGGGTTAGAATTTGAATTTTAGGGTTTCTACATGAAAACCTAGGAGATCTAGGGCTTTGGTGAATTTTATTTGGTTTTCCCCAAAATTCTGGAACCCTAATCCTAGGGACTTCGTGTAAGCATGATTACATCCCCTACGTGTAGTCTAGACATCCGGATTTAGGGTTTTCCCACTGTACACAGTCGGGTGATTTATAAACCTGTGTATTTTGGGTTCTTTTGGAGCATATTCGGGTTGGGTCTTAGTGTAGGATCTGTGTTTAGTTTTAAATCTATTTTGAATCTGTTTTGTTGTTGATGTATATATATATATGTATATGTGTAGATGTGTTGTTGTTTTGATTAGAGTTGTATAGTCGGGTTTGGGGATTTCAGTGCAGGTGTGTCCTTGTTCAAAATTTCTGTGTGTATGTGGCTGTGCATTGGTTGTATATAGATATGTATCAGTGTATTCAGAACTTGTGAGTGAAATAGTGCATCAGTGTGTGCAGATTTGCTGTGCAGTGTATTAGAGTATCAGTGAACAATGTGCGAGAATCAATATGTTTTAGATACCTGAGAGAGTATTATGTATAGGTGTTTGTGTATCAGTCAATGAGAAGTAGTGTGTGGTAATTCCTGTGCACTGAGTGAACCTTGTGTAATGTTACCTGTGTTTCAGTAAGTTATTTGTGTGTGCATTGAGGGTAAGTTCATGTGTATTAGATTAGGTGAGGAGCATGACTGTGTGTACTGTGTCTGTGAGTTTCAGTTTTATTGTGGGTGACAGTGCCTGTGAGTGCAGAATATATCAGTAATATAGGTGTGTTACTGTGCAGATATCAGCATGTGTGTAAGGCTATGTATCAGTGTATTTGAATTTGGGAAAAATCTGCTAAACTGTGTTTTGAGTTGGCCAGTGAGTTGTGTGTGTCAGTTGGTGAGGTAGAACCTGTGTGTATTTGAGAGAGAGTTAGAGAGGGAGCAGTGTGCTGTGTGAGCAGAAATTTCATAATGTGCAGTCAAGTATCAGTTAAGGAGTTGGGGGAAAACAGGTTTTAGTTGGTTTGATTTTAGGGACCTATGTGAACTGTGGTGTGTGGATGAGTTTACATGCCTGTGTGTCCCTTAGATCAGTGAATACATTTGGGGGTGTTGCTGTGCAGTTTCAGTGTGTGTACTGTGTGTTTCAGTATAAATTCCAGTATGTGCAGTGTTATGTATCAGTAAACTTCAGTACCTTAGAACTGGGTGTCCCTGTTCAGATGTGCACTGGGTGTGTATAATTGTTAGGTTCAGTGAGAGGTAATGGCTGTGTCTGTGTGGGTTTCAGAGGGCCTGTGAGTGATTTGTGAGGACAGGGTATTCAGTGAGTATAGCTAGGTTCTAGAATACATGCACAGTATCCTATGTGTTAAATATGAGGTTTTGTGTTTATTCCTGACTGTGTAGCAGTAGAATACCAGTGTGTATTAGCTAGTTGTGTGTGTGGGTGCCTTAGTGAAGTGTGGGAAAATAGGCATGTGTCTGTGTGTCTAAATTTCAGTACCAGTTCATCAAAAACCAACTGTGTCAACCTATGTTAGGTACCTGTGTGCAATTTGGGGTTAGGAATTAGTGTGTGGGTGTAGTTGTGACTGTGTGTGTAGCTTATGTTGCCTGTGAGTGAGTGTTTGTGTCTATCCTAGAGTATCAGTAAGGTAAGGTGGTTTGGGATATTGGTTGGACTATAGTGTCAGTTAAGTAGTAGGTATCAGTCAATGTGGGTAAATGCTAAGGGTGTTAATATGGGATAACTCAGGATTGGTTTTACCTTGGTGTCAGTTAAGGTATATACTCAGTATATATATGAAAGTTATTTACATGCTGATAGCATATAGTATAAGAAATAGTAACTAGTTTCAGCAAGATACCAATATACCACACTATATGAGTTATATAATTATAATACCTAGTATAATGACACAACTAGCTAGTATTAGACTAGTATTGACCAGTAGGCTTTAGAATTGACCTAGAGGCCTCGTGTTTAAATTGTTAAGCATGTTATTCTTTTATTTCCATATTTTAACATTGAATTTCCATATTAGGTCATTGTGATCCCACTTTGGACATCGATCCTCACATTTTGCTCAGGACCACAGGCGAGTACATTCTCTGACAGTTTTCATGGTTGATTACTTCTATAAATTGTAGTGTATTACATACTTGATTCCGACACTGTGGATACACGGGTTAGCACCCTAGATCCCCATCATGAGGAGTCGTGATTGGAATCCATCGTGCTAGCTGGGGGATGGGGAACTATTAGTAGATTATGTGATCATATCCAAACATTATATGTACCATAGCTCACCCCACTTCTCACGTCGGGTGCAGCCTGACCATTTATATGCTCCATAGCTGTTATATATGATTAGCCTGACCACTATATGCACCATAGCTAACCATGCGGTTAGCCTGACCTAAAAGAATCATAGCTAATCATATATAACCAGCCTGATCTAGTCCCAAGCCGATCACATAATAAACTAATATTTCAACCACTTAGCTAGATGTTTTATCTTTATTCAGATTTACTTGTTCTAGCATTCACTATTTATTGCTCATTGCTAGATGCTCTATTGTCTATTTCATTTCTCCGGTACTTCTCATTTTTAGCATTTATTTCCATCTTGTATCTCTTACACTGTTTATAGACTTTGTCAATTTAATGAAACTGCTGTTAGTGCTTGTGCTTCGCTCCAATCCTGACTGGATAACAACATTTTCAGAGGACCTGGAGGACTTTTGCCCTACTCATTACGGCCCAGGAATAGAGGGAGATTTCACTCCAGAAATCCCAGAGGAGGTGCCTATCCTAGAGGAGATCCTACCCGGCTGTTCTTAGATTATTTTTCTGCATTTATTGTTTTAGACTAAGACTGAGTTGTATTTATTTATTTTGTGACTTTGTGTGGTCATTTAGACCCAGGATTTGAGTTGGACTTATTGTGGTTGGTTTTTATTAGAACTCTTTTCAATTCTCATCGTGTCATTATGTTATAGTTGTGATTGAGTATATTATAGAACTGTGGTTTATTTATCATTGTCCTCCATACGGAGTTGAGACTATTGACAGGATATACTATGTTTATGACCTAGACAGCGTTCTACCGCCGATGCTGCGGCGTAGGCTGGACGTACCCACGACTCATGCCCAAATTCCGGGTGCGGGTCGTGACACGTTTTTAGTGGTGGCCCATGCAGGTCTAGTCTGTAGTCCAGTCAGTAGTCTTAGATTCAGATTAGAGTGATATCGTAGTGGTGCTCGCTTAGAGTATTACTACGAGCCTGTTTTAGGAAATAGGAATTAGGCCGAGATATGCTCAATCACAATTAGGAAATTTCTGATTCTTATAATACTACTCTTAATGATTTATTCTTTTAGAAATTTTTACTGTCCTTCCTTGATGATATCGTGTTTATTACTTTAATTGATTCTTTTGATCTGTCATCAGGATGCCGAGGACCAGGTCCCAGAGACTCGGAGCAGCAGATTCAGAGAGGTCTGCCACCTCTCGTGCTGCCGGACAGACGTCAGCAGCACCTCCTACATCTCCAGTACATGTGGGAGTGTCTGCAGCATTCGGGGGTCCTCCACCACCAGTTCAGAGGGTCCCCACAGCTACGACGGCACCACCACCACCAGCTCAGCATCCAGGAGGTGTGCCCGTCGATGGAGCACAAATGTTCGCCTTGATTCAGGGCATGGTCGATGCCCAGAGGACGTCGACAGAGGCCCAGAGAGTGCAGGCTGAGGCACATCAGGCCCAGACAGAGATGATGAGGGTGAACATGGAGAATGCTCACCAAGTGGCTCTCCAGGCTGTGGAGAGGGTCACTCAGCAGCAGCAACATCCTGGTCAGCAACAACAGAGGCCGGGTACCATTGTGGACTTCAAGAGGATGATGCCTCGGGAGTTCAAGGGGACAGAAGGGATACTCTACGCCGATGATTGGCTAGAGGACATCGAGAGGAACTTGCGTTTGGCGCAGATTCCAGAGGCGCTCCAGATCGAGGCCGCTGGCAGCCAGATGTTCGACATTGCCTTGACGTGGTTTCGCACGGAGCCGAGACTCTTGCACAGGGGACTCACTTGGGAGGATTTCAAGGAGCTCTTCAAAGAAAAGTTCTTTCCTGATGTCGCCCTGGGAGCTTTGGAGAGTCAGTTCCATGACTTAGCCCAGGGGAGCTCGTCCGTCGATGAGTATGCCGCGGAGTTTTCCCGCCTGAGCCGCTTCGCGCCATCGATGATTAGAGATCCGGGGGACAGGGCCCGGAAATTCAGAAAGGGGCTGACAAGAGAGATCAAGTCTCGCACGTCGGGACGTCGCACAGCTACCTACGAGGGCATATTGATGGATGCCCAAGTAGCCGAGGACGACTTGGACCTCAGGCCCAAGAGGGGACGCGATGTTTCCGGAGGAGCAAACAGTAGTGCAGGATCAGGCAAGCGTCCACATTATCAGCAGCAGCAGAGGCCCTTTCAGCAGCAACACCAGCAGCACCAGGCACCAGCCCGAGGGCAGGTTCAGCAACAGCAGCAGAGGCCGACTCAGCCCGCCATCCAGTGTGCGTACTGCGGGAAGATGGGACATACTAGAGAGATCTGCAGGCATAGATTGGGCTCATGTTTGTCCTATGGATCGACGACACATCAACTGAGGGATTGCCCTACCATTCGGACTCATCCAGGTCAAGGTGGAGCAGCCGCCCAGAGAGGACCAGGCAGGGTACCTGCAGCACCAGGAGGCCAACAGCAGAGGAGACCGCTTCCACCGCAAAATCAGAGGTTTGCCCAGCATCAGCAGCAGAGAGGTGCACCCCAGGGGCGAGCGTACGCCATGGCAGTCGAGGAGATCGAGCCAGCAGGAGACTTGATCACAGGTTCGGTTCTTCTCGATTGTATTCCCGCATTTACCTTATTCGATTCTGGCGCTTCCCATAGTTTTGTGTCTGTATCATATGCACTTCGACATCATTTAGACACAGAACCATTAGCTAGGACTTGCAAGATCATGACTGGGGGAGGTATTATCCTAGTCCGTGATCACTGCAAGGACCGGAGAGTGTCAGTAGGAGGCCGAGACTTGAGCGTGAGTTTACTCGTCATGCCACTTCCGGGGTACGATATTGTGCTCGAAATGGACTGGTTGAGTAGACATCATACTACTATAGATTGTTATAGAGGCAGAGTATTATTTAGACCGCCAGGAGAGCCAGAGTTTGAGGTCGTCAGAGGAGCAGCGGAACAGAGAGGGAGCACATTTTGCGGAGCCAGGACAGAAGAAGAGGAGTTGCCACATCCTCTGATAGCGGAGTTCCTGGATGTATTTCCAGAGGAGTTGCCAGGCTTGCCGCCAGACAGAGATGTTGAATTCTCTATAGACTTGGTTCCAGGAGCGGAGCCCATTTCACAACATGTCTATAGAGTCAACAACAGCGAGCTGGCAGAACTGAAGAAGCAAGTTGAGGAGCTGCAGGACAAAGGCTTCATCAAATCCAGTTCATCACCATGGGGAGCTCCGGTATTATTCATACCGAAGAAGGACGGCACGGTGCGCATGTGCATTGATTATAGAGCTTTGAATAATATCACCATCAAGAACAAGTACCCGCTGCCGAGGATAGATGATCTTTTCGACCAGTTGAGCGGGGCGAGGGTGTTTTCAAAGATAGATTTGAGATCAGGCTATCACCAGGTAAAGGTGAAGAAAGAAGACACGCCAAAGACAGCTTTTCGGACCAGATACGGCCAGTTTGAGTTCATGGTGATGCCATTTGGTTTAACCAATGCACCGGCAGTATTCATGAACTTGATGAACAAGGTGTTCCACCAGTACCTTGACAAGTTCGTGGTGGTGTTCATCGACGATATTCTTGTGTATTCCAAGACACCGGAGGAGCACGAAGAGCACCTGAGGTTGGTCTTAGAGACTCTCAGGAGGGAGAAGCTGTACGAGAAACTCTCTAAGTGTGAATTCTTCCTTGACAAGGTCGAATTTCTTGGGCATGTGGTATCGGGTGACGGAATCCCGGTAAACCCAAAGAAGATCGAGGCCGTGGAGTCGTGGGCTACCCCCAGTTCGGTAGCTGAGATCAGGAGTTTTCTCGGGCTAGCAGGATACTACAGGAGGTTTGTACAAGACTTCTCCAAGATTGCAGCGCCGATGACCAGACTGACTAGGAAGGATGTGGATTTTGTGTGGACGGAGGAGTGTCAGGCTGCATTTGATGAGCTGAAGAAGAGGTTGACAACAGCTCCAATTTTGACGTTGCCAGCAGGGACAGGTGGTTTTACCATATACAGTGATGCTTCAGGGAAGGGTCTGGGATGCGTTCTTCAGCAGCACGGGAAGGTAATTGCCTATGCTTCCAGGCAGTTACGCCCTCATGAAAAGAACTACCCCACCCACGATTTAGAGTTGGCAGCAGTTATCTTCGCTCTAAAGCTGTGGAAGCATTATCTGTACGGAGAGCGTGTGGAGATCTTCACAGACCACAAGAGCTTGAAGTACGTATTCACACAGAAGGAGCTGAACATGAGGCAGAGGAGGTGGTTAGAGTTGATGAAGGACTTTGACATCTCATTGCAGTACCATCCAGGGAAGGCTAACGTAGTCGCCGATGCCTTGAGCAGGTATCCGACGGCTATGTACTTGACGACAGATAGGCATTTGTTGGCTGATTTGGAGAGCTTGGAGATTGAAGTGTTAGTTCCCGGTACTGAGATTCAGATGTGGGGATTACAGATACAGTCCGAACTGATGGACAGGATCAGAGCTGCGCAGTACGAGGATGAGGCTCTGAGGAGTATCAGAGCACATGTTCAGGCAGGATTGTCGGACGACTTTACTATCGCAGAGGATGGTTCCTTACGGCACGGCACGAGGATATGTGTGCCTAGCGGGGAGCTGCGCGAGGAGGTTTTACAGGAGGCACACCGCTCTCAGTACTCGATGCATCCCGGTGCCAACAAGATGTATCGAGACTTGAGGGAGCACGTATGGTGGTATGGAATGAAGCGCGAGGTAGCACGCTTCGTATCCCGGTGTCTAGTGTGCCAGCAGGTAAAGGCAGACCGACAGAGGCCAGGTGGTTTGCTTCAACCTCTACCGATTCCAGAATGGAAATGGGAGCACGTGACCATGGATTTTGTTTCAGGACTTCCACGTTCTCCAGGAGGGAAAGACGCGATTTGGGTCATCGTGGACAGGTTGACCAAATCAGCCTATTTCTTACCTTTCAAGGTGGGCACGTCGACAGAGAAGCTAGCAGAGATGTACGTGCATCAGATTGTTAGGCTACATGGAGTTTCTGTGAGCATCGTCTCGGATCGGGATAGCCGTTTCACTTCCCACTTCTGGAGGAGTCTGCAGGCTAGCTTGGGCACCCAGCTCAAGTTCAGTACCGCATACCACCCCCAGACAGACGGGCAGTCCGAACGGACTATTCAGACTCTCGAGGATATGCTACGCACTTGTGTTCTAGATCTCGGAGGTTCTTGGGAGGATCATCTGCACCTGGTAGAGTTCGCTTACAACAATAGTTACCAGGCCAGCATCGAAATGTCACCGTTTGAGGCTCTTTATGGACGGAGGTGCCGTACACCGCTATCGTGGGACGACGTTGGAGAGAGAGCCTTACTAGGACCCGAAATGGTCGTGGATTCAGCAGAAAAGGTGAAACTCATCAGAGACAAACTGCGAGTGGCGCAGGACAGACAGCGGCATTGGGCCGACAGCCACCGTAGATCCCTTGAGTTTCAGGTATAGATCGTTGTTTTTCTGGCTTGTGTTTGTTTGTTTAGACTGCATTTTGAGACTGTTTTGTTTTAGGTTGGCGATCTAGTATTCCTACGGATTTCTCCGACGCGTGGCACAATTCGTTTTGGCAGAAGCGGGAAGCTTAGCCCACGCTACATCGGACCCTTCAGTATTCTTGCAAGGGTAGGTGCAGTGGCGTATAGATTAGACTTGCCGCCTGCATTAGAGGGAGTGCATGATGTGTTCCATGTGTCGCAGCTGAGACGGTACGTGGCAGACCCTAGTCACGTGCTTGACCACTCGGAGATTGAGGTTGGTCCAACGCTCAGCTACCCCGAGCAGCCCGTAGAGATCTTGGACCGCAGAGAGAAGGTGTTGCGGAACCAAACTATTCCTTTGGTTCGGGTTGTATGGAGACATCACTCTCCAGGGGAGTCGACCTGGGAGAGAGAGGACGAAATGCGCGAGCAATACCCGTATCTCTTCTAGACTTGAGGTATTTCCTTTTCTGATTTCATTCTTGTTCTAGTTCAGTCCAATTTCGAGGACAAAATTTCTTTTAGGAGGGTAGACTTGTCACTACCACTTTTCCAGTTAAGGGCATTTGTGTAATTTTCTCTATTTTAAATAATTATGTGTTTAATTAATTTGCTGAGATTTTAAAACTATTTATTTTATGATTGTTTTAGGTCAAGCCCTAGAACCCATTAGGTCAAACCCTAATGACTAAACCCTAATTGTAAACCCAGTTCTAGTGAAACCCTAGAATCCAAATTTTAGGATGAACCCTCAAACCCTAGACTGGCTAAACCTTAGCTAATTAGGTTCTACATGACCTAACCTAGGGGTTAAACCTAGGCCATACACTAGAAACCCTAACTGGGCCTATATATATAAAAGGAACCCTCTCATTCTTCATACAGAGAGAGAAACCCTAGCCTCCATCTAGAGAAACCATCTCCCCACCCCATTTTTCGAGATTAAACCTAGGGCTTCCATTTTCTCCTCCTCCAAAGCAAGGGAAGCAAGGAACGTGGGTCAGGAAGCCTTGGAGAAGAAGAACCTCATTGAAGAAACCTTCCCTGCAGGTAAAACCCTAGTTTTCATTCCTTTAATTTCTGTTTTCAGATGATAATGGCCATTAGGAACCCACCCTAAGGGTTAGAATTCGAATTTTAGGGTTTCTACATGAAAACCTAGGAGATCTAGGGCTTTGGTGAATTTTATTTGGTTTTCCCCAAAATTCTGGAACCCTAATCCTAGGGACTTCGTGTAAGCATGATTACATCCCCTACGTGTAGTCTAGACATCCGGATTTAGGGTTTTCCCACTGTACACAGTCGGGTGATTTGTAAACCTGTGTATTTTGGGTTCTTTTGGAGCATATTCGGGTTGGGTCTTAGTGTAGGATCTGTGTTTAGTTTTAAATCTATTTTGAATCTGTTTTGTTGTTGATGTATATATATATATGCATATGTGTAGATGTGTTGTTGTTTTGATTAGAGTTGTACAGTCGGGTTTGGGGATTTCAGTGCAGGTGTGTCCTTGTTCAGAATTTCTGTGTGTATGTGGCTGTGCATTGGTTGTATATAGATATGTATCAGTGTATTCAGAACTTGTGAGTGAAATAGTGCATCAGTGTGTGCAGATTTGCTGTGCAGTGTATTAGAGTATCAGTGAACAATGTGCGAGAATCAATATGTTTTAGATACCTGAGAGAGTATTATGTATAGGTGTTTGTGTATCAGTCAATGAGAAGTAGTGTGTGGTAATTCCTGTGCACTGAGTGAACCTTGTGTAATGTTACCTGTGTTTCAGTAAGTTATTTGTGTGTGCATTGAGGGTAAGTTCATGTGTATTAGATTAGGTGAGGAGCATGATTGTGTGTACTGTGTCTGTGAGTTTCAGTTTTGTTGTGGGTGACAGTGCCTGTGAGTGCAGAATGTATCAGTAATATAGGTGTGTTGCTGTGCAGATATCAGCATGTGTGTAAGGCTATCTATCAGTGTATTTGAATTTGGGAAAAATCTGCTAAACTGTGTTTTGAGTTGGCCAGTGAGTTGTGTGTGTCAGTTGGTGAGGTAGAACCTGTGTGTATTTGAGAGAGAGTTAGAGAGGGAGCAGTGTGCTGTGTGAGCAGAAATTTCATAATGTGCAGTCAAGTATCAGTTAAGGAGTTGGGGGAAAACACGTTTTAGTTGGTTTAATTTTAGGGACCTATGTGAACTGTGGTGTGTGGATGAGTTTACATGCCTGTGTGTCCCTTAGATCAGTGAATACATTTGGGGGTGTTGCTGTGCAGTTTCAGTGTGTGTACTGTGTGTTTCAGTATAAATTCCAGTATGTGCAGTGTTATGTATCAGTAAACTTCAGTACCTTAGAACTGGGTGTCCCTGTTCAGATGTGCACTGGGTGTGTGTAATTGTTAGGTTCAGTGAGAGGTAATGGCTGTGTCTGTGTGGGTTTCAGAGGGCCTGTGAGTGATTTGTGAGGACAGGGTATTCAGTGAGTATAGCTAGGTTCTAGAATACATGCACAGTATCCTATGTGTTAAATATGAGATTTTGTGTTTATTCCTGACTGTGTAGCAGTAGAATACCAGTGTGTATTAGCTAGTTGTGTGTGTGGGTGCCTTAGTGAAGTGTGGGAAAATAGGCATGTGTCTGTGTGTCTAAATTTCAGTACCAGTTCATCAAAAACCAACTGTGTCAACCTATGTTAGGTACCTGTGTGCAATTTGGGGTTAGGAATTAGTGTGTGGGTGTAGTTGTGACTGTGTGTGTAGCTTATGTTGCCTGTGAGTGAGTGTTTGTGTCTATCCTAGAGTATCAGTAAGGTAAGGTGGTTTGGGATATTGGTTGGACTATAGTGTCAGTTAAGTAGTAGGTATCAGTCAATGTGGGTAAATGCTAAGGGTGTTAATATGGGATAACTCAGGATTGGTTTTACCTTGGTGTCAGTTAAGGTATATACTCAGTATATATATGAAAGTTATTTATATGCTGATAGCATATAGTATAAGAAATAGTAACTAGTTTCAGCAAGATACCAATATACCACACTATATGAGTTATATAATTATAATACCTAGTATAATGACACAACTAGCTAGTATTAGACTAGTATTGACCAGTAGGCTTTAGAATTGACCTAGAGGCCTCGTGTTTAAATTGTTAAGCATGTTATTCTTTTATTTCCATATTTTAACATTGAATTTCCATATTAGGTCATTGTGATCCCACTTTGGACATCGATCCTCACATTTTGCTCAGGACCACAAGCGAGTACATTCTCTGACAGTTTTTATGGTTGATTACTTCTATAAATTGTAGTGTATTACATACTTGATTCCGACACTGTGGATACACGGGTTAGCACCCTAGATCCCCATCATGAGGAGTCGTGATTGGAATCCATCGTGCTAGCTGGGGGATGGGGAACTATTAGTAGATTATGTGATCATATCCAAACATTATATGTACCATAGCTCACCCCACTTCTCACGTCGGGTGCAGCCTGACCATTTATATGCTCCATAGCTGTTATATATGATTAGCCTGACCACTATATGCACCATAGCTAACCATGCGGTTAGCCTGACCTAAAAGAATCATAGCTAATCATATATAACCAGCCTGATCTAGTCCCAAGCCGATCACATAATAAACTAATATTTCAACCACTTAGCTAGATGTTTTATCTTTATTCAGATTTACTTGTTCTAGCATTCACTATTTATTGCTCATTGCTAGATGCTCTATTGTCTATTTCATTTCTCTGGTACTTCTCATTTTCAGCATTTATTTCCATCTTGTATCTCTTACACTGTTTATAGACTTTGTCAATTTAATAAAACTGCTGTTAGTGCTTGTGCTTCGCTCCAATCCTGACTGGATAACAACATTTTCAGAGGACCTGGAGGACTTTTGCCCTACTCATTACGGCCCAGGAATAGAGGGAGATTTCACTCCAGAAATCCCAGAGGAGGTGCCTATCCTAGAGGAGGTCCTACCCGGCTGTTCTTAGATTATTTTTCTGCATTTATTGTTTTAGACTGAGACTGAGTTGTATTTATTTATTTTGTGACTTTGTGTGGTCATTTAGACCCAGGATTTGAGTTGGACTTATTGTGGTTGGTTTTTATTAGAACTCTTTTCAATTCTCATCGTGCCATTATGTTATAGTTGTGATTGAGTATATTATAGAACTGTAGTTTATTTATCATTGTCCTTCGTACGGAGTTGAGACTATTGACAGGATATACTATGTTTGTGACCTAGACAGCGTTCTACCGCCGATGCTGCGGCGTAGGCTGGACGTACCCACGACTCATGCCCAAATTCCGGGTGCAGGTCGTGACAGCACCGCTTAGTAGCCCCGCTTCCAACTGAGAATCCGATGCAGGCGGTGCGAGAGTTAAAAGCCCAGTTCGACGCCTTGAAGCACAAAGATCAGCTCAAGAAACTGGGAATCAACCAGCCCTACCCAGCTGTCTGGGAGGAGGTCCCTTTCCCTCTAAGATACAAACCTCAGACTATGGCTCTGTTCGAGGGAAAAACATTACCAAGTCAGTACATGAACTATTTCAGTATGATGACGGTGTTGCTACAAGGGAACGATGCCCTCCTCACTCGGGTGTTCAAAGGCTATCTCTCGGGAGTAGCCTACCAGTGGTACAGAAGCTTGGCGGACAACTGCATTACTTCCTTCGAGGACTTCAAAGCTCTGTTCTTCACACGATTCTACGAAGGAGGAATGGACATGTCTATGTCCTCCCTCATCGAAGTCAAACAGAAGGAAAATGAAGACGTCCGCATCTTCATCGAACGCTTTCGTCAGGCCACCTTACAAATGCCCCCAGGAGTTCCAGACTCAGCGTTGGTGAACATTTGCAGAAAAAATCTCCTGCCCGTGGTCTCGGTGTTCACAGGACCATATCAGTTCCATGATTGGCCCTCGTTCATCATCTCGACAGTAGCCGCCGAAGACAACAGTCGCAAGGCGTGCGACAATGGCATCATGATCTCCGCCTCTGACAGAGGCAAGAGGTCATCTCCCAGCAGTGACCATCCTCGTGGTCCCAAAGGGAAAGAAGCCCTGGCAATCAACACGGCCAGACCAAAGATTGCGGCAACCACGCAAGCAAAACCCGGGACTTCTAGGCCCGTCGAAGTCTACTCTTTCGACGACGACGACATCCCAAGTATCTTTGAGTGTCTCGTCAAAAGTGGCAAGATCACCCTCCCGGAGCTAAGGCGGCCCCGGAGGATAATTCACGACAATGGGCCCCAGTTCATTAGCCAGACGTTTCATCGGTTTTGCGATAAAAACCGGATACACAATATTGCCTCCACGGCATACTATCCAACTGCTAATGGTTTGGCGGAAGCTTTCAACAAAACCATTATCAAACTCTTGAAGAAGTTTGTCTCTTCAAACAAGAGAGACTGGAATGAAAAGCTGGGCAAATGCCTCTGGGCATACCGCACGACGGTACGAACGCCAACGGGTTGTACCCCATTCTCGCTGGTCTACGGGAGCGAAGCAGTTCTTCCCATTGAAATCCAGATCCCGTCGCTCAGGATAGCCGTGGCTAATGAGCTGACTCAAGAAAAGAATGACCTCTTAAGGCTTCAGGAGCTAGAAGGATTAGACAAGAAACGCCTCCAAGCTCAACAGCGCATCGCGCTCTACCAAGCACGCATTTCCAGGGCTTTTAACCATAAAGTAAAGGAAAGGGTGTTCAAGGTCGGCGAGCTAGTTCTAGCAGTAAGAAGGCCGATGATTTTAACTCACAGAAGTAAAGGCAAATTCTAGCCCAAGTGGGAAGGCCCTTATGTGATCGAGACAACGTTCTCGAACGGCGCCTACAGGATAACCCAGCCTAACGGGGACCTATTAATGGCTCCCATCAACGGCAAATTCCTAAAAAGATACTACGCTTAATTCCCCCCTGCCCAGGCGGAACATAACGAGAATCTCAATTCTGACGAAACTACTCCAAGAAGAGAAACTAGTTAGGTCATATCCTGTCATGTCTATACGATCTCTGAATAGATACATCCTGCTAAGGAGGTTTATCGAGAGTATGTAAGATCCATACTACCTCTGATATCCCCCTCACCTAAAAAACTGTCATTTACATTCCAAAATGACGGGTCAACCACAGTCAGAAAAGAGTCGCTTTTATTCATTCCCAGAAGGAGGCAAAATTACATAAGGAAAGATACATCAAGATGGCGGAGTAATCAGATCATGAATCTGCCGCCCCAGTGCAGCCATCCCCTCCTTCCTAAAGGCCAAGGCATCGGCGCAAACCCGCTCCAGCTGTGCCTCCGGAGTATGCGTGAGGGTCAGGTTAGCCCTTGCTCGAAGACAGCCCGCACAGGCAGCTTCCGCACGGTCCAGATCCCGTCGTGCTTCACTCAGTCGACCAATCGCTACCTCTGAACCTGCCAACGACTGGGAGGCCCACTCCTCTGCCAGAGCAAGTTTTTCCCTCAGCTTGGAGACCCTCGCTGTATTCCCTTCATGCTCGGATCGACACTGCATCTCAACAGCAAGAGCTTCTTCCACTACAGTCTTTCTCCTATCCATCTCCAGCTTGTGCTTCTGGATAGAGTTGTCTAGGCTTGCCAGCTTGGTAGCGAGCCGCTCAGCCATGAGGTCGAATCGAGCCTGGACATCAACATCGAGGCTGGCCTCAGCCCGCTGCAAATATTCGTTAACAGGTTGCTCCAAACCATTAACCACCGCCTCCAAAGCGTCAGCTACTCCAGGATTGCCAAGCCCCCTGATAACCTCGATCGAAAGATGAGAAGTCTTCTTCAGGAGCTCGAAGTCAAGTTTCTTTGCCAACACCATCGGTATCATCATTTGTAAACCAGTGTAGACAAGGCTGGTATGCTGCTCAGTCTACGCGACTAGACCCGACTGAACGTTCGGAGTAACCACGATGCTAGTAACTCCCTCTCCAGGGACAATTGCAGACGAGGTAGCCACCGCCACCATCTCGACGGGTGGCACGGCCAAAAAAGGTGTGACGGCAACGATCGAGGTCATCGGCATACTCGCGAAAGGCGAGGTCGCGATAACAGGTTCGTCCCCCTCCCGGGATGACGAAACCTCTCCAGGCGAGTTGGCCCCCGAAGACACTTCTGCCTCGGAATTAGGCGCCTCCACATCTTCACTAGGAGCCAACGGCATATACGACGCGTCTGCACCTGGTGTGGCTAAACCACGCCTTAAGGACGCAATGCGACCTGTCATACCTGGAGAAGGAGGTGGGCCGACCGACATCGCCAAAAGTTCGGTCAAGCCTTCCCCGAGATGCGGTCGAGGTTCGTCAGTCGGAGTCTCGCCGAGCGCGCTCGCTGACCCAGAAGCAACTTCCCCCACTGCTGACCTCGGGAAAGATTCTCCCATCTGCAGTGGCCACGTGGGCAATCCCGCTCCACTGCTTGAAGCAGCCACGGCGACAGCAACCTCTAGCGAGGACTCCCCGGCGCCACCAGCCGGAACTGTAGAAGGTCCCTCTCTAAAAGGCGAGGAACCTCCAGCCAAAGATTCATCCCGGATATTGGAAGGTGCCGACTCACTCACAGGAGCCTCAATACCAGGAATGCGGAGAGGACAAGCCACCGTCTCCTTCCTCCTCTTACGAAGGGAAGCTTCCTTCGGAGCAGAAGCCCGTCGCTTCCCAGAGGAGACTATCAAAGCCCCCGCCGGCGCAGGCACTGCACACCTCGGCAACGACACCAGGAGCTCATTCGGAGTACCAGACTCCTCGCCCTCGTCAGAAGAAACCGAGGGGACTTCGACTCTTCCCCCAGGCTTGGCAGAAGGCACTCTAAAACTTCCCCGCATGTCGAAATCGCGATGGAAGGTGTTAATCGCCACATAAAACTGGGCGTAAGAGTGAAGGAGGCGTAGCTCCGTGGAGGTTGTAACAATCGGCACGATAAAAATTGCCCCCGTACAACCCATGATAAAATATTGCCACCCTCTAGCTCCATCAATGAGTCCGTCCCTGGGTCTAAAGCTGGTGACGGCGTTACCCACGTGCAATTGATCGTACCCGAACTGCCTGGCAAATCGACTAGATAAGTAGGGCTCGAAGAAGCAATAGTCTTTGCTCCTATACAGCAGATGGGATGGTCTGATACAGACCAACCAATTAAAAGCCTCCGGAGAAAGAACGGTCTTCTCTCCACCTGAATCCTCAAGCCACACCCCGGATTGGTTGCGATGTACCGGAGGGGGAGTACAGAGGATCTTCCAGCCATGGCTGAGGTTCAACACTAACCGACAGTCTAAAACTGTGTTCACATTCCAGGTAGAATCCCTATAATTCAACAGGAATATGCCCCCTGAGCTGCTGCCGGAACCGGGAGACATCATCCGGGGGTTGTGGAGAATTAACCAACCCATCAAATACAGGTATGGCAATTCCACCCTGGGAAAACTCTCACGCCGAGCTTCATCGACGAGCAACCCATCGGTCATGGCCCTCAGGCCAGCCTGAATACGGCACACCATGGCAGGAAGCAGGCCCAGTCTTGCCCCAAACACCAGACGCACTGCGGGCCACAGGATGTTCCGGTGAATTCGATCCGCAGACGCGATACCGGGCACTACCACTCGACGCAGCCATATGGAGAGGAAACCAGCCAGCTGGGCTTCCTTAGACAGAGGCCTGCGACAACGCCTCAAATAACTGTGGGCCTTGGTGCCTTCGGGGTATTTTCCTACCCCCTCAACGAGAATCTGATCGGGAGCCTTGGCGTCCTCCATAAGAGCCTCGACCACCTGGGCACTAAGGACGCTCAAGCAGTTTACGGGCTCATTCTTACCCCCCGAAGCTTTCTCCGACTTGGCGGCCCTAGCCCGATGGAAGAAGAGGTAAGATATCCACTTAGTGGTATGGGCCAAATCTGAGGGCTCGTCATAAAAAGTGGTGCACGTGAAGTACTGACACATCAGCTCCTGATATACTTCCGCCACCCGAGGATCCGAATCCCCCAACTCCCGGTTGGTGGGGACATACTCTTCATATGGGGTATCCCCCATCGGCAGTCTCGAGACAACTGCCATCTCATGGAGGGCCAATCCCAACTCCCCCAGCGGAGTGGCGAAGGTCCCGGTGAGCGGAATATACCGCTCCATCAGTGTCAAAAACAAATTAGCATTGGGAGGCAACCCAACACTCGTCGCGCTTACAGCGGCGTATAGTCCGATGTCCTCCAGCTCTCTTCGAAAGTGCGACAAGGCCCAATCAACTAGGCATCTCCATCGGGAGTTCGTCGGGGCGATCCACCCGTTGCACCGAGGATTCTCCTTGGGATATACCCCACCTCGACTCATGAAGTCGTTGCAGAAGGTCGGCAACTGAACAGGCTGGATCACCGAGCTATCTTCACTCGGGACATTACCCGGGCACAGACCCCGGAACAGCGTCACAACGCCGGAGGGGCGACTGACAAAAGACCCCTGGTCAGCTCCTTTCAGATGAAAGATCTTTCCAGGCTTCCCGTGAAGATCAGGAGTCAGCTTCCACGACATCTTCCTAGGATGCGTCGCATGGGAGAAAGCCGAGATAGGATAATCCCTCGGCATCGTCGGCAGATACAAGACCAAATCCCCGGCAGGGAAGACCCAAGGCTCCCTCTTGGGTTTCGTCTGGGACTGCTTATCGATCATGTCCCCAAAGAGGAAAGTCGGCTTTATGTACTGCTCCCCGTCTACATATGTCAGCGGTTCGCTATTGATCATGCTCAACAGCATTCGCTCACCCTGGGCTGATATCAGAAACGCCCTGCCCTCAGGGTACTGGGATCCAGAGATGGGAAAGGCCACATGGGACAGATCCTCCAGGTAGTTCGAGTGCAGCATCCCGGCAGCAGAGCCCATCACCTCAGCCAGCGGTGACTCACCCAAATCAACTACAAAAGTGCAAGAAAAATAGGTCATTACAAATCCTGCACAAGTGCAGACCAAAAGAAAATGACAGTCTGTGCTTTACGCCAAGATTGCGCAAATTTGGTCTCTATACGCCAGAAGTCTCCTCCGCAAGCGTAAAATTCAAAATTTACGATATACCCCGATTTTCGTCAGCCAGAGCTTTTACGCTCAGAGCTACGAAAATATGGAGTTCTTACGCTAGCACATTAGAAATGTGGGCATAAAAGATGAAAACATCTCCGTGCATCATCTTCCTCAAAAGAGGCTATCAGCACAGAAGACGACCTAGCGCGGTCATGTTCAACGTATGCGAAAGATTTTTCGTCGTTTGTGTCATCCCAAAAGGCTCTACCTCTAAAGCCAGGTGCACTGCTCGTCGGCGGAATACTCCTCTCGGAAGGAGGTTCACCTCGCCCGACCGAAGATTCTCTCGCCGGTACCGAAGGACGAGACGAGGAACCTGCGCTCTTTTTCTTGGTGGAGGGAGTTTGTTTCGACGCCATTTCTGATGACTCGAAGTGCTCGAAGAAGGAACGAAGGAAAACTCAAACAGTCGAAAGCTCTCTTTCGCAGAAGACAGATAAAAAGCTTTTTCTCTCAAAAGCTTGGGGTATATATATACGGTCCGAGTCGACTCCTCGAATCCTCGGACGAACCCCTCGAGACCCCAACCGGATCTCGCAATTAAGAGTTGGTTATGATTGGATGCTACGTCAGCCCACTACCCTCGAAAAATGGACAGTCAGCGAATTCGAAAGGTTTTTTCGTGCAAGACGGTTCAGCGGGTTCTACGCTAAAGGAGCTTTCTACGCTCGACAGCAACAGATCTACGGTTTTACGCTTGCAAGCTGCAAGTCTAGGTTTTACGCCCGGATGCCTTTGTGCTCGGTAGCTTTTATGCTCGAGAGGCCACAAACCTACGACTTTACGCTCAGCAGATACCAAATCGACGATCTCACGCTCGGTGGCGCTCAGTTTACGCTCAGAGGCAACAGATCCGCAAAACCTTACGCCCGAAGAAATTTTCTTTTCAAGAGTACAAATCTACAGTTCTGCGCTAAAGGAGCTTTTCTACGCTCGACCGCAACAGATCTACGGCTTCATGTTCGACAGCTACAAGTCTACGGTTTATGCCCGGATGCCTTTGTGCTCGGTAGCTTTTATGCTCGAGAGGCAACAAACCTATGACTTCACGCTCAGGAACCACAAGTCTACGATTTTACGCTCGATGGTGTTCTTACGCTCACAGGCTACAGATCTACAGTTCTGCGCTAAAGGAGCTTTTCTACGCTCGACAGCAACAGATCTACGGCTTCATGTTTGACAGCTACAAGTCTACGGTTTATGCCCGGATGCCTTTGTGCTCGGTAGCTTTTATGCTCGAGAGGCAACAAACCTATGACTTCACGCTCAGGAACCACAAGTCTACGATTTCATGCTCGATGGTGTTCTTACGCTCACAGGCTACAGATCTATAGTTCTGCGCTAAAGAAGCTTTTCTACGCTCGACGGCAACAGATCTACGGTTTCACGTTCGACAGCTACAAGTCTACGGTTTATGCCCGGATGCCTTTGTGCTCGGTAGCTTTTATGCTCGAGAGGCAACAAACCTATGACTTCACGCTCAGGAACCACAAGTCTACGATTTCATGCTCGATGGTGTTCTTACGCTCACAGGCTACAGATCTACAGTTCTGCGCTAAAAAAGCTTTTCTACGCTCGACGGCAACAGATCTACGGCTTCACGTTCGACAGCTACAAGTCTACGGTTTATGCCCGGATGCCTTTGTGCTCGGTAGCTTTTATGCTCAAGAGGCAACAAACCTATAACTTCACGCTCAGGAACCACAAGTCTACGATTTCGCGCTCGGTGGTGTTTTTACGCTCAGAGGCTACAGACTGATGATTTCACGCTCCACGACTTTCCGCATATCCGAACAATCCCCAAGGCGGTCAATTGCAAAGAGTTCACACAGAAGATACTCGTTCTTGACCCAGGGCATCCCAAGTACCCGAAGCATACAGAGTTCAAACATTGAGAAATTACTCTTCTCGGGTCCGAAATTGGAGGTTCATCCAGACTCCAGTCTGAACATCCGGTCTATCAAGGTGGCAACTCAATTTGACAGCCAAAAACCTCGACCCTGTTCCAAGGGAGTTTCGAGAGATCATTCTTGAAGACAAAGTCTGAACAAGATCCTGCTCATCAGAGAAGCAACAGTTCAGAATTCTACGCCGTCCCTCAGTCCTAGCAACAGGACAGTTCTAAATGCTTAAAGACGCTCAGCGGCGTTCTATGGACTATTCGCTGCGCGTAGAAGACGGGGCCTAATACCCTTTCTATCAGAGTCGGCGTAAAGATTCAGACGTGTCGAAGCTGCACATATCCAGACTTCACAAGCAACGTATGGCAAAGACGATCATATGGAGAAAAAGATGACTTTATTTAAAATCATAAATTACATATGAGGGAAATCCTGTCTACATGGATTTTTCTTCATCTTCGTGATTACATATGAGGGAAGTCCCCTCTACAAGGTCTTCATCCATCTTCTCCAGCAGATGGTCGACGGCGGAGGACGACAGAGTTGGGGCTTGCATAGATTTTGCAGGTCCCAAGCTCCGTGCACCGCTCAAGCCGGGACAGAACGAGTCTGTCTGTCTCTCGTCACCGGAGGCAACGAGAGAAGGCACTGCTTGCAAGCAGTGTGGTCTAATACGACCGTTCTTCTCGCCAGAAGCAACGCCATACAAAGTTTCTGATTATCCCGAGCAAGGGAGGCTAAGATATCCTTCCATGATCTATCGTTGCAGTGGACACTCGCTCGAAGATGCCGTCTTTTTCGGCTCCTTACATGATGGAAGAAAATGATCTCCTTCTTCCTCAGATCGACCCGACGAGCTCCGACGATCATCTCTGCATGACAATGGGAATGCGGTGAAACAGGTTCACCCCCCCAGCCTTTTATAGGCGCAAGAGATCACAGCGGTCCCTAATAAATCCGCCATAAAGTCAGTACCGACCGTTTCAACGCTCCATTCAGAAACGTTTCGAGTTACGAGGGGCCGTTCATGCTTCTTTCAAAGCGTTTCAAATTCCGAGGAATTTAAAAGCTTTGAAGGGGGTCTTGTAGAAGCATGAGAAATACGCTGGAACGATCTACGCAGCATCTCGATACAGAGCAGCGTAAGCAGAGGCCTTCGAAGCCATCCAACGTAAAATAGGGTTCTTCATCACCTCCATGGCGTAAAACCCAGCCGCTCTCAAAGCAGCGTTAAAACGTACGAGGAACGCTTCGTCTTCCCCGAAATGAACCTGTCAAGTCACGCGGTGAACCTGGCCTCTGACTCCTGACAAAAAGTACTGCACGGCTACCCAAACGATGGCTGGAAACGGTGGCAGACCCTCGGGACGCGTTCCACAGTATGATGGCGGATCTCTGCATTTAATACAGAGGATTTGGTTAAAATATCACCAAGCCGTCGTCTACTGAAGTCCCCTCAGCATAAAACCGCTCTTTCGCGTACAAGGGAATACGCTGCCTTGTTTACACGGGCGAACATGAGCTGTTTCACGCTCCGCAGTAAGGCAAACCGCTGCCACGTCA
Organism: Iris macrosiphon; assembly: GCA_036927795.1. Classification (NCBI taxonomy): domain Eukaryota; kingdom Viridiplantae; phylum Streptophyta; class Magnoliopsida; order Asparagales; family Iridaceae; genus Iris; species Iris macrosiphon. The sequence goes on from JAYESA010000161.1 coordinate 74,017, forward strand.
AAAGCTGCACTTCGTACGGGGCTCGAGGCACGTCTCTACGTCTAATTGCACAGAGCAGTGACAGTTTTCCTCAAGGCACGTCTCCGCGACGGATGCACAGAAGGGCTGCAGACCTTCAAAAGCACGTCTCCGCATTTAATGCACAAGATGATGACAAATCTCTGTAGAAGATTTGATTACATCTTCGAAAGCCGTAATTCCGGCTAAAATGTCCGCATCAGCACTTCGACTCGGTACGCAGTGGCTTCTACGGCCGCTCAGGATCAGTGCTCCCTCGGCTTCCAACGCCCTCTCGGTCTCTACGACTGTTCGGCTTCCAACGCCCTCTCGGTCTCTACGACTGTTCGGCTCCTATGCCCACTCGGCTTCTATGCCTGTTCGGCTTCTATGCCCATTCGGCTTCTATGCCTGCTCGGCTTCTATGCCTATTTTGGCTTCTACGCCAAGGTGACAGTCGCTTGGCTTTTACGCCAACCCCTGCTACACAAGGGATACCTACCTACGTGGCTTCTACGCCGTGATCTTCGTAGCAGATATACGCATTTTGTCCCCTTAGTTGGACACGCGTCACATGCTCACTCAAAATGTCATTTACACGCAGGCATTGGTTATTTTAAACCGTTGTGTAAAAGGGTGCTGTACTGTCCACTCCTCGGTTGTTACACCGACGGAGTGGTCACTGTCACCAAAACTCTATAAATAGAGACCCCTATCAATGGGGAAAAAGGTCAGAAAATTGGTCAAGAAAACCAGTACAAGATCAAAGGTCGAAGAATTAGATCGGACAAGATCATCGAACCAGAGATCAAGGAGGAGAGATAGAGAGAGAGAGAGAGGAGAACCCAGAGCTCGGGCAAGGAACAGGGAGCGACGACCTTCAGCATCGCGCATCCACCCTCCTTTGCAACCTCCGGAGCTGCATCCTGTCTTTCACGGCACTTCTTCAACATCGTGTAGTCCAAGGGCTAAAGTGATCGACCGCAGATCAGACACCTATAGCAATTTATACCCAGATTAAATAAATTGTACTCCCACATCCTCGTATAGGATTACATTGTACAAGTTTGTTTGTAAACCAAAGGGCGCGGGCCTCTTATAACCCCGTCATTGAAATACACTTTCATTCTTTCGTTTAATACCACAAACAACTGGGGCGTGACATATAGGACAGAAACTAGAAATTTAAGGAACATGAATAGATAAAACTAGAATCATGAAAAGAAACAACTAGAATCATGAAATAAAACTGATATCATGCAAATAGACTATAATCTACAACTAGCAGTCTCAATGTAATATGTAAATAGAATACAATTATTGGGCATGTAGGTGACTTATAACCGTCATAGTGTAGAACCGTAGGGCAACTCTAGAGGGGGGTGAATAGAGTACAGCGGAATAATCTATCCAATTAAAAAATAAGCAGAGTGAAGGAAGCTACCAGCTAGAAATATATGTATATATGTAGAGCAAATATATAAGGTAGTAAGGGTAAGAGAAAGCAAACACAAACACCAAGATTTTATCCTGGTTTTCCTTTGAGAGGACTAATCCAGGCACGAGAACTCTTGCTTGGAGTTGTATCCATTATAATTACCAATAGTGAATCACAAGCTTTGATCCGAAGGCTTGTTGACTTCTTACAACCTCGATCTTTGATCTGAAGGCTCGAAAGACTTCACGCGTGCGTTTGATGCGAAGGGCACACAGTCCTGTGACCCAAGTTTTGCGCGATTCCGAGAAAGTTGACCAAGCCGCCTATTTGCGGGCCCCACGGCTGACTTTTAGGGCGAATTTGTGTTCGGCTCACCGGAATCCAAAATTGGACATAGCGTTGAGTTCGTATTGACGTTTAGAATTTGTTTGACCTATAATTTGTCCCATTTAGAGACCTTTACCCATGGCACATTTTTTGGTGTAAAGTGGTCCACATGTGGACCCATTTTGACCCAAAATTACTGTTTTGTCCTTGTGTCCAAATTGGACGAAAGGGTAGTATTTTCTAGCTATCTCGCTTATTCTGGGAATGTTGGTGATGTTTATTTCAGCATCTGGGGATGTTCATTCTGATGCCATAGTTTCTGATCCATTGTGCCTGACATCTGGACGCTTACACTTTGCAGCTTCTTGCCAGGCAAGATACCTTGCCAAATTGCTAACAGTAATTTGCATGCTTATTACATTTTCATATTCATTGCATGTGTGTTTTCTTTCAGTCATTACTATATATTATATATGTTGACACACACCTAACACTTAGTGACTTCTAACCGAGATCGCACTTGGCACTAGAAGGCTAAAAAAATGATCTTGGAAATGAGAAGGTTTAGGTTATGAGGGTTAACTCACTATAGGATAGAAAGAATGAGAATTGTTGAGTGAGTGGGAATATGGAAATCCAATCATATTTATAGGTTATTGGCAAATCGAATTCGACTAGAATTCGGGTAGGTTTAATCCAAATTTTTGAACGTTATGCCACGAAATCAGGGATGTAATAACTGGGTTGATTTCATACTATATAGGTGACTGATTTCGGTCCGAGTTCGGCACGAATTCGGTCCGAGTTCGGTTGCCTATTCTAGTAAGGTTTTGGTTTGAATGTAGGTTGATTTGGTGACTAAGTTCAAGAATTTTTTAAGTGGATTTGGGTTATGCCAGTGCGACTCGATGTACATAAGTTCTATACTCAAATACATATCAAATTACATATGATGAAAACCAAGAGCACTGATAACGACAATCTTCTAAAACGTTCGCTGACTTGAAAATGCATTTTTTCTTGACGCCAGTTGTCCAAAGATAAACACATCTGGAAATCCGAATACCTTTCGGGGGACTTCGCCCCCGAACCCTCAGGGGGGGTGTTGCCCCCTCGACCTCCGTCCGATGACCGGGCAGCGGAACCCCCGGGTGCGAGGATCCGGATAAGTCGTAGACGGTTCAGAGACATCTTCTGGTATAACGTCGTCTTTGGCCCACCATCATTTCTTCATAGCATATGTCCATGCTCATCTTTCTTATTGCTTTCTGCAGATGCATGTTAGACTAACAAAGCAGTATACAGAAGCAAGTATTAAAACATTAATGTAAATCTGGACAATGCTGAATTTAAGTAGAAGATACTATAGTGATTGATCGATTATTATAATGCTAAACTTAATTGATTAGACATATTCAAAAACTCAACTTAAACATTGAACCAATAATATGTATAGTGCATGACTGAATACACATGATTTGGAAATAGGACAATAACACAAGAAGTAATTAATTAAACGCGTATGTATTACGCTTCTTGGAAATCTCAGGATCCAGTTGTGGCATTACTGTTTCAAAGCGGAGGTAGTTGCTCTTGTTAATGCCAGCATAGGATATCATCAAAGTTCTGTTGGGCAAATCGCTTTGATAAAGAAACTACAAGAATCAAAGTGCACGCTGGAGGAGTCTATTTTTGTTCTAAAGGTTGCTCTAAAGGTTGATATTTTTGGATAGTTGCTCTAAAGGTTGTTGCAACTACAAGAATCAAATCGCTTTGATAAAGAAACTACAAGAATCAAAGTGCACGCTGACGGAGTGAATAGAATGCCAGCATAGGTAGTTGCTCTGTTTCAAAGCGGAGGTAGTTGCTCTAAAGGTTGTGATACTGACTGAATCGAGATATTTTTGTTCACACATCAATACCATAGTGTTTGTTCACCCCCAATCGAGAGGAACCATGTGACAACTAAAATCACTTTGGGAGTGATTTTGTACACTCCGAAAATAAATCACTCCCAAAATAGTTTTCATTCAAGATTTGACACATGATTTCTTCCGATTGGAAGGTAAACAAATACCATAGTATTGATATGTGAACAAAAATGTACTCTACGCTGAAGCTCTCTCAGCATTCAATGAGTCAAGTCTTCATTAAATGAGATGACAGCAAAGGGAATATTAATGTTCCCAATGCGTTGCCTCAATTAATAGGAATGTTATGTTCTCCCAAACAGGGCTACTGCATTGATGGATAATAACTTAATTGTTGAAATAGTTCACAAAGAATATAGTAATCGAAATTTTTTTTTTGATTAAAATAGTGCATGAGTTTTATATTTTTGTTCAATTAGTATCTGAAATAAATTTCGTTGATATTTTTGGATAAAAATCGATAAAAATTAAAAAAAACATATGGTCACGTGTCCTATTTTTAATGATTTTTTTGTCAAATTTTAAATTTTAGACTATCATTTTTAGAAGAATATTAGTGTTCGAAAAAAATTGTTTGGATGAAAATAGCTAAAAATCGTTAAAAATAGTAGTCCAAAATTAAAAACTTGACAAAATAATCATTAAGAATATTTTACGTGACCATCACATGTCCATTTTTATCAATTTGTATCCAAAAATATTAACAAAATTTACTTCAGATAATAATCGAACTAAAATACAAAACTTATGTACTAATTCGAAGAAGAAGAAAAAAATTATCAAAAAAATGATAAACACTAACTTATGAATAATTAAAGAAGGCAGCCACGTGACGCACAATAGCTAAGCCACGTCGTCGCTGAACTGAACCAGCTCTGTTAAAGCTTCATCTCGCAGAACATTCATTCTACGGAACAGAAGCGTCGATGAATTAATTGTCTTCAGGTCGCGTGACACTGAAAGCTCACCCACCGAAGCATCACCTCATTAATGAGAGTTGTAATGTCTTGTCAATACTGACAGACTGTTACAATACCACTAATGAGACATTGCCTCATTAATTGTTGGCATTACGTCCAATAAAGTGACAGCAGCTCACGTGGGATTGTTCTATTTATTATCCATCGTAGCTTTGGACTAATGAGTCCGTGTTTAGCGCCATAACATATGTTACTTCCGAGACTTAATAAAAAATGGAATAACGTGTGATCGAGTTCAGAGGTTCATACAAAAAAAATTTATTTTGACTATTTTTTATTTTCACGAAAAACTATATAAGAATTCTAATTACAACTTGTTTTCAAATATATAAAATAATCAGAATTAACCAAACTTTTCGTTCTTTCTTGCAATCGCAGTTGCAGACGGACAGCACAGTGTTACAATAAAATAAAAACTAACTTCGTTCTTCCTTGCAAAACGCTGTTGCAATCAGACAGAACGAACCAAGAAAAAAAAGAAAGAAGAAGACAGAATAAAAAATTATTCTTGCTGGGACGGTGAAGACCACCATTGCTCAAAGCAAGATTCATCCTCTATCGACGATCTACTCCCAGGAGCCAGCAAGTTCACAAGAGAACTTCTGGAACGCTCGTAGTCACCTCTGTGTGACTCGAACGGACTCTTTTGGACTCATCTTTCTCAACTTTTTGGTCGATCTCAAAAGGAGGCTAGAGAGATCTTTATATAGGGAAGGATGGAATCTCATCCTCCTCTTCTTTCCGATGTGGGACAAAAAAGCCAATATACAAAATTAATATTCCGCAATCGTAGCCCAATGCATAGCATGCTCAGCGCTCGCTGAGTGCCCGTCCAGCGCCCAGTGCCCGTCCAACGCCCATTCAGCGTCCGCTCATGCAACACGCGCATGCAACCCGAGCATAAAACTTGCACATAAAACTAGCGCAAGAGCGCAACAACAGCGCACAAGCGCATTGCGACGATGCTAACTTGCTAAGTGTGTCACGACCCGCACCCGAAAATCGGGCATGAGTCGTGGGTACGTCCAGCCTACGCTGCAGCATCGACGGTAGAACGCTGTCTAGGTCTACTATCTAGCTAACAATCTCACATAATCAATATAGGTACCTATCAAGATCTCAACTCCAAACGGAGGAGCAATATCATAATGATAACACAAGTACTCAATCACGAATCTAAGCACGATAAGATAACACAGAAGTCTAACAACTACAAAGTCTAAACAACTGCTACTAAAACAACCACAACATCAATAATAATAATACAACAACATCCTGAATCATATATAATACAATATCTCAATCCAAAACCGGGGACAAATCCGGTACCAAAAGCTAATAAATACAACAACTGAGGTTCGAGTGATCCCGGCTACCAACCCGAAAATCACTCCTAAACTAGGGGTCCCTGTCTGCACCATCGACAGGCTGAGGTCTATAAAACGCCGGACACCAATCCTCCAGATCCTCTGAAAAATATATTCAGTCAGGATTGGAGCAAGTACACCTCTAACAGTAGTTCCAGTTAAATGATAAAAACTATAACGCAGTTGTAGCAAGTAGCAAGGTGAAGGAAATAAAATATGAACAAGAAATATATACATATCACTGGTGCATAAAGGTAAAGATGCATGAATATCAGAAGCAAGATAGTAATGACTGCAAGATACAAAAAATCTAAACTAAGATCAAGTATGTGCACAAGAACGTGTAGTGAGTCCAACAAGAATAAATGTAATGAGTCCAGCATGAGTACATGTAATGAGTCAAGTCCAGAAACTATAAGTGAGACCAGTAAGAAATGCAAGAGAGTCCAGACTAGAAAGAATGAACTCGTGTCTTTGAAATACCTGTTTCGACATGCAAACGGCTAGGGGTAATTACGGCTCACCGCACACTGGGTGTGCGGCTGCTATCATTCCAAATTAGACACGAGGAATGATTTCAGTGATTCCAGTTGGGAATGTTTACATGTCTACTCGAGTATTTTCCTGCCCCGACTAGTACAAGTGAATCCAAGACCCGACACGTAAATCAAGTATGAGTCCAGCCAGAAACATGAGTGATGCCTGTAGTGAGTCACGATGTGATGCCAGTAGGTGATTCCAGAATAGAGGCCAAAAACATGAAATATACGTGTCGCAAGTAAATGAATCCAGAAATACTAGTCCGTATCGTGCCAGAAAAATCAGAGAATACTATACTAGAAGCTGAATCATAATAATCATCAGATAATAAAAACTATCAGAGAATGTACTCGCCTGACGTCCTGAGCAACTGGCGATCCGAACTGGCGTCGCAAGGACCTATTGCGAAAAGCAAGGTTAAACAGATTTCTAATAAGTTAAACAGATATAAAATAGCTAAAAATAAGCTTCTAGGGTTGTTCTAGGTCAAACGGGTCAAACCGGTAAAATCTGGATCAAAAAGTCAACTTTATGTCCAAGAAGTCAACTCTAGGTCAAAACTAGGTCAAAAGTTGACTTTGGTGGTCAACCGGGTCAACTACGGTCAACTCTAGGTCAAAATAGGGTGCCCCTAAAAGTCTAGGTCAAAACTAGGTCATTAAGTTAATAAACCCTCAAACTCGCCTCCTTGAGATACCGGGATACCCTCGGTATCCGATACATTTATACCCTCTAAAATATATACTAGCACGTGTATATATATATATATATATATATATATATATATATATATATATATATATATATATATATAAAAGCATCTCTAACCTCAATCCTAGGCTAAAACTCAATATCTTGCCCCGACGCTCAATACCTTGAGTATCTCAAGGTATTGAGATACTCAAGCCTTACCCTTCACTAACACTAGCTAGCTAACTAGCTATCTATATATATATTACCATATATATATATATATATATATATATATATATATATATATATATATATATATATATATATATATATATATATATAACCTAGTGTGTAGGCAAACACCTCATCTCCGATACCCAATCTTACCTCAATAACTTGGTATCTCAAGGTATTGAGATATCTTACCCTCTAACTCTAACTAACTAGCTAACTATCTACATATATATACCTATATATATATCATCAATATATATATATATATATATATATATATATATATATATATATATATATATATATAGGCTACCTCAATAACTTACGCCTAATACCTCAATACCTTGGTATCTCAAGGTATTGAGATACCTAATTCACCCACTCTAACACTAACTAACTAGTTAACTATCTATGCATATATATATACCTAGCTATATAACTAAGCAAATATATATATATATATAACACATATACATATCTACCTACATATCTATATATATATATATCCATACATACACATACACATATACATCTATACTAATATATATCTATCTATATATACTAGTATCTATATACATATACATACCTCTAACTATCTATCTCTCTCTCTCTCTCTCTCTCTCTCTCTATATATATATATATATATATATATATATATATATATATAAAAGAAGGGGGAGGGGGGTTAACTGCTGAATGCACGCTGCTTAAGCTGAAATGCGCTGCTCACGCTGCTGCTGCCAATGCTGCGATTGCTGCTGCTACTACTGCTGCTGCCGTTGCTGTCGCTGCTGCTGCGGCGTACTGCCGCTGTTGTGCTTGCTGGCTGCTGCCGCTGCTGGCACTGTTGCCGCGGCGTGCTGCCGCTGCTGCACGCAGCTGCCCATCTCGCTGCGGCTACTGCTCTACTTCCCTTTGCTGCTGCGCTCTACTCTCCCTCTCACTCTCTCTAACACTCACTTTACACACACCTCGACACACACTAACACACACACACAGATACATATATATATACACAAACATATATGTATATATACACACACAACCATATATATATATATATATACACACACACTTATACACATATATATATATAGGTACACACACACATATATAAACACACACTCACATATATATATATACACCTACATATATATATATATATATATATATATATATATATATATATATATATATATATATATATATATATAAACACATATCCATACTCACACACACGCTCACAAACACACACTCACACTCACACACTCTCACACACACTAACACACACACACAACTACAAACACATAAACATATATATATACACATACACATATATATATATATATAGAAACACACACACACACACACACACACACACACACACACATATATATATATATATATATATATATATATATATATATATATATAACTACACACACCTACACATACACAAACACTAAGACACACACTCAACCACACTCACCCCCACACACAAAAACACACACACACACACATATATATATATATATATATATATATATATATATATATACTCGAAAACTCTAATACACACTCACCGAGGCTAAACCTACCCGCGCACAAGCCCAAAACCTAGAAACCAAGTCGAAATGGCCATTCGGTCATTTTGACGAACACGTGGAGTGCGGTTCACGAAACCTCGTGAAATGCACACCAAACCTACTCGGAATCGGTCCAAAATTTATCCACGAGTTCTAATCGATGTTTAGAACCTAGAAAAAATGCTAACTCTCCGATTCTAGGTCCGTGGCAAAAATGCGCACGCAAGTAGAACCTACGACGACGAAAAAACCCCCAAATCGTCTGAAACGTTCAAATCTCCACGACATGACCTCACGTGTCTGAACGGAGACACGTACTTACCCTCAAGACACCCAAGCACGTCTACCTAGGTCCGTCTAACCTAGGGCAACACCAAAAATTGGGCCAATCTCGGATTTCACCCAAAATTGACACAAAACCTAATGTCAAAGTCTCCAAACACATCCAAACAAGCTCCAACTTTCTCCCATGGGTAGTCCTAAGGTCTAGGAAGGTTCTAAAATACTAATTACACTATATTAGAGTAATCACAAGGGAAAAAATCAGGGTTTACCTCTTGGGAGTTGGAATCCCAAGCCAAAGTCTCCAAAAAGCTCCAAATCTACCACACCAAACTTCCAACCGAAGCTCCAACACCAATTCTAAGCTCTACACATCTAGGTTAGGGGAAAGCAAAGGGTTAGGGTTTACATTGATGGAAGAAATAGAAGAAGGAAGAGAAGAAAGTGAAGAAAACTTACTTGGATGTAGAAATTGGAAGAAGGAAGAAGAAGAAAAGAGTGGAGAAGAAGAAGAAGAAGAAGAAGAAGTGAAGTGAAAGGGAGGGAGTGTTGGTCTTGATCAGCCAGGGGATTAAGGGTTAGGGTTGGGTTAAACAAAATGACTAAAATGCCCTCCAAATTAAGTCATCCTAATGGGGTTTGGATTTGGGTTCCAAATGCACTCAAATTAATCCCTAATCACTCCAACGAACTAATTAAAATATAAATAACTATTTTAAGCCAATAAATAAGTCTAATAAGGGTGCTAGTTGGGTCTGACATGGGTCCACTAGGGTCTGACATAGGTCCAAGCTAGCCAAAACCCTAAAATAACTAATAAAAAATAATACAACCAACTAATTAAATATTAATACAAATCTTTATGATAAATACACAATTAACTAAATTAAAATAAAAAAATACCCTGCTCTGAAAATGGGGTAGTGACAAGCCTATCCTCCTTAGAAAATTTTGTCCTCAAAATTTAAAGTCAATCGCACTTCTTCTAAATCAAACCCCCAACAATCACAGTCAAGAAATTCTACCTAAACAACATACAAGATCATGGTCCTATTGGTCGTGTTATCACAGTCTCCATCAGGGTCACTACACTATCTACCACAACACAATAAAAAATCTAACAGGTACTAATGAAGCACACCACAAGAAATAGAAAAGGACATAAATAAGAACAAAGAGACAGACCTGCTAATCCGACACCCGTAGCATCGGCCTCATCGACCGTTAACGCATAAACCCTGCCCTGCTGGGGTATCTTCCTCTGCTGGTGCGGGATATGATGTTGTGCCACAGATGGCCTAGCTCCAACTCTCCGATCCTGTGCTCTACCAAATGGAGGTACAGTGGGGCAATCTCGCATCTGGTGAGTGGCGGATCCACAAAACAAACACACCTTCAACCTCCTCCTACAAACATCCCAAGTGTGTCCTGTCTTCCTGCTGTAGGCACAAGTGGGCACTCTCTGATCCTAACCCTGCTGCGCTGTCTTTTGCACATATGGATGCTTAGCCGGTCCCGCACTACCACTCGCACTACCTGAATCATCCCTGCCTCTCTTGGACTTGAGCTCCAAGTCATCATCTGCCCTCTGAGCGTCCCCTACGATCTGATCGAAAGTCGTCTCGCGGTCGCTCCTAGTCAAAGACTTGACCGCCATGACCAAGCCCTTGCGAAACTTCCTCGCCTTTGCTGCCTCACTCAAGCCATCCACAAATCTGCCCAGACGGCAGAACTCCGCTGCTTACTCGTCCACTAGAATGCTCCCCTGGACGAGTGCCTCAAGCTGGCTCTCCAAAGCACTGAGCGCCACATCTGGGAAAAATTTCTCCTTAAAAAGCCTCTTGAAAGCCTCCCAAGTAAGTCCTGGTGCCGCGATCCTCGTATCAGTATGATACCACGTCAAAGCGAGGTCGAACATCTGACTGACTGCTGCCTCTATCTGCATGCTGTCTGGAATCTGTGCCAGCCAAAAAATTCCCTCGATCTGCTCTATCCAGTAATCCACGTACATGATCCCTTCTGTACCCCGGAACTCCTTGGGCCGCATCCTCTGGAAGTCAATGATGCTTTCCGGCCTCGGATGTTGAGTCTGATCCGCCTGTGGCGGGATCTGAGCCACTCTGTCCACTGCCGTCATGGCCACCTGGTAGGCGTTTTCAATGCCCAGCCTCATCACATCCACCTGACGGTGTTGCGCGTCCATCATCTCCCTGAAGAATACAAACAACTATGCGACGTCTACTGGTGCAGGAGGTGGTGGAAGAGGTACCACCGGAACGACTGGGGTAGTCCTCGGATCGACAAGTGGAGGAGGATCCCAGAGAGAAACAGATGCTCCTTCAACCGCAGGAGTGGTGAGTGGAGCGATAGCAGCTGCCTGAATACGAGCTGGACGAGAGGTAGCAGACCTCCCGGTGGCAACTGCTGGAACGGTATGATGGGATCGTGTCTTCGAAGGCATCCTGAACACAGATCAAAAGAAGTTAATACGGTGCGAGAGACGATATCATCAAAGGATGACAGTAATATTTCAAAAGAAAGCAATTTCAGAATAATTAGATTGGAATTGTTCCTACTCGTGATTGAGTACACTCTCATTCTAGATCCTATATCCTAGAGCAGGCTCGCAGCAATACAACTAAATCGTTGTACTACCACGATATCGCACTAATTGCGAACCGAGACCTGCGTAGGGCATTGCGACGATGCTAACTTGCTAAGTGTGTCACAACCCGCACCCGAAAATCGGACATGAGTCGTGGGTACGTCCAGCCTACGCCGCAACATCGACGATAGAACGTTGTCTAGATCTACTATCTAGCTAACAATCTCACACAATCAATATAGGTACCTATCAAGATCTCAACTCCAAACGGAGGAGCAATATCATAATGATAACACAAGTACTCAATCACGAATCTAAGCACGATAAGATAACACAGAAGTCTAACAACTACAAAGTCTAAACAACTGTTACTAAAACAACCACAACATCAATAATAATAATACAACAACATCCTGAATCATATATAATACAAGATCTCAATCCAAAACTGGGGACAAATCCGGTACCAAAGTTAATAAATACAACAACTGAGGTCCTAGTGATCCCGGCTACCAACCCAGAAATCACTCCTAAACTAGTATATATCTATCTATATACTAGTATCTATATACATATACACATACATACCTCTAACTATCTATACATACACATACACATATACATATACATCTATACTAATATATATCTATCTATATATACTAGTATCTATATACATATACATACCTCTAACTATCTATCTCTATATTTATCTATGTATATATACATCTATCTATCTATATACATCTATATATATATATATATATATATATATATATATATATATATATATATATATAATAAGGAGGAGGGGGGTTAACTGATGAATGCGCGCTGCTTGCGCTGAAACGCGCTGCTCACGCTACTGATGCCAATGCTGCGATTGCTACTGCTGCTACTGCATGCAGTTGCTGCTGTTGCTGCTGCGCAGCGTGCTGCCGCTGCTGCCGCGCCGCTGCGCCACTGCTGCGCTGCTGCTGCTGGCACTGCTGCGGCGGCGTGCTGCCGCTGCTGCCGCGGAGCTGCTGCCCTGTTGCATGCAGTTGCCCATCTCGCTGTGGCTACTGCTCTACTTCCCTCTGTTGCTGCGCTCTACTCTCCCTCTCACTCTCTCTAACACTCACTCTACACACACCTCGACACACACTAACACATACACAGATACATATATATATATACACAAACATATATACATATATGTATATATACACACACAACCATATATATATATATATATATATATATATATATATATATATATATATATATATATACACACACTTATACACATATATATAGGTACACACACACATATATAAACACACATATGTATATATATACACACACTTTCATACATATATATAAACACACACTCACATATATATACACCTACACACACACACACACACACACACACACACACACACACATATATATATATATATATATATATATATATATAACTACACACACCTACACATACACAAACACCAACACACACACTCAACCACACTCACCCCCACACACAAAAAAACATATATATATATATAAATATATACTCGAAAACTCTAATACACACTCTCCAAGGCTAAACCTACCCGCGTACAAGCCCAAAACCTAGAAACCAAGTCAAAATAGCTATTCGATCATTTCGACGAACACGTGGAGTGCGGTTCGCGAAACCTCGTGAAACGCACACCAAACCTACTTGGAATCGACATAAAATTTATCCACGAGTTCTAATCGATGTCTAAAACCAAGAAAAATACTAACTCTCCGATTCTAGGTCCGTGGCAAAAACGTGCACGCAAGTAGAACCTACGACGACGAAAAAACCTCCAAATCGTCTGAAACGCTCAAATCTTCGCGACACGACCTCACATGTCCGAACGGAGATACGTACTTACCCTCAAGACACCCAAGCACGTCTACCTAGGTCCGTTTAACCTAGGGCAACACCAAAAATTGGGCCAATCTTGGATTTCACCCAAAATTGACACAAAATCTAATGTCAAAGTCTCCAAACACATCCAAACAAGCTCCAACTTTCTCCTATGGGTAGCCCTAAGATTTAGGAAGGTTCTAAACTACTAATTATACTATATTAGAGTAAGCACAAGGGAAAAAATCAGGGTTTACCTCTTGGGAGTTGGAATCCCAAGCCAAAGTCTCCAAAAAGTTCCAAATCCACGACACCAAGCTTCCAAGCTTCCAACCCAAGCTCCAACACCAATTCTAAGCTCTACACATCTAGGTTAGGAGAAAGCAAAGGGTTAGGGTTTATATTTATAGAAGAAATAGAAGAAGAAAGAGAAGAAAGTGAAAAAAACTTACTTGGATGTAGAAATTGGAAGAAGAAGAAGAAGAAGAAGAAGAAGAAGAAGTGAAGTGAAGTGAAAGGGAGGGGGTGCTGGTCTTGATCGGCCAGGGGGTTAAGGGATAGGGTTGGGTTAAACAAAATGACTAAAATGCCCTCAAAATTAAGTCATCCTAATGGGGTTTGGGTTTGGGATTCCAAATGCACTCAAATTAATCCCTAATCACTCCAACTAACTAATTAAAATATAAATAACTATTTTAAGCCAATAAATAAGTCTAACAAGGGTGCTGGTTGGGTCTGACATGGGTCCACTAGGGTCTAACATGGGTCCACTAGGGTCTGACATGGGTCCAGGCTAGCCAAAACCCTAAAATAACTAATAAAAAATAATACAACCAACTAATTAAATATTAATGCAAATATTTATGATAAATACATAATTAACCAAATTAAAATAAAAAAATATCCTGCTCTGAAAATGGGATTGTGACAAAGTGTAAAGTACGCCAACAAAGCGCCACTATGCGCCCTTGAGCCCGAGTCTGAGTCCCTAAGCCCCCTTTAGGTCCTAGCTCCTATGAAAATAATTCCAAGAGCATGATAAAAAGCATAAATGCTTTCATGAGGAGTTAATCCTTTTTCTCTCATAGAAAAACACCCCCACATGGCACCCGTGTGTCCCACCATACCCCATGTGTACACCTCAACTCATACAAAGTATTATATTGAGATACTCACTTGGTGGTGTAGCCAATGTGGGATTATCTTTACTAGTCCAAAAGCAAAAATACCAACAATCCACCATATATCTCAATATATATGGGTTGAGCATTCTCCACAGTGACTACATATCATGCATTAGGATAGATGTTGCTTCGGCTTGAATCTTTCCGCATGGATCGAACAACAGTATGATACAAGAATGGACTAAGCCTTGAATTCTGCACCATAGCTGCAATTCTTTCCACTCACACAACGACATCAGTTGTGCTTCTGTTGCACATTAAAGGCCCTATGCACGTCTGGTTTCGGTATATGTATTTTGGGCGTCTACAATTTTTTTCTCAAGAGACGGCATATATCTTTTTCCATACACTCTAGGTGATTCTTTTAAAGAGTCATTGGCATGAAGCCTCGAGCTTCCTTGCGGTGCTACTCCGCAATGACATGGCCCAGAGCCGAGGCTAAACCTCATTCTGGTGTCATGTCACTGTAGCATGAGGTTTCAGCCTCTTTGTAATGCCAAACTATCCAGCATAAAGTTTTGCACTTTCTTGCGGTGTTATGTCGCTGTGACATGGCTCGCGTAGCCAAGGATTTACATATTTTACCTTTGTGGTGTCATACCACTGTAGCATGAGGACACCGGCCTCTTTGTAGTGTTGCCTACACTCTTCATTCTACAGTATTAGGCTACCTGCCTATGTGCGGTGCTACGCCGCTGTGACATGGCTCGCGAAGCCGAGGCATTACCTTTACCGAGGAACTTCTTGGTGGTGTCACCCACTGTAGCACGAAGATCTTACGCTCCTTTGTAGTGTTGTGCTATCGTATTTCCTGTTAAGCACACCAGACATTCAAAATGCCTGAGAACTCAATAAGGCATCTAACCTATCCTCCCACAGGACTTGTTCTACACAAAAGAACAATTAGTAGATAATAGTGATTCTGGGTCCGTAACCCCTCAATGTCTTAAAGGACTACCCATTGTTCCTGATATTCTTCCAGTCAATGGTCCTCCCTTGAACCAATAGCTAGATGACTAGTAGATGTCTCTTTGAACTAATAATATAAAACTAAATGGTAGGATTGCAAAAATACAATATCGAAGGTCCTTCAAGCCTAAATATTTTATGTCCTAGAGTATATGAGGTGTTACGCCACTGTGACATGACCCAAACCTGAGGTTCACTCCCTCGTGTGGTGTTACGCCACTGTAACATGGAGTACTACCCTCCTGTATAGTTCTTGGGATCAGCTGGCGCTGGAGGCCTTACATGAACAGATCTGCTAGACACTCCTGGCTTCGATCATTAAATACTATAATGGTCTACGCTAACTGCGCTCATTCAGTGTCATGTGCTAGCCCTTGAGGCCTATCATAAACGGATCTGCCAGATTTACCTAACTCCGATCATTAAAGCACTGTAATGATCCACGCAATCTGCTCACATTCAGTATCATGTGTTCTATCCACATAGTTCTTTTCAAATTGTTGAAGAGATTAACAGATGCCACTGCTGCAGCTTCCTGGTTTTCATAGTATGTCGTTATCACCCGAATCTGTGTACTAACCATAGGAAGATCATTTGAGAGCTTCCAGAGCCATTATAGTTTATATGTTGCATTGTAAAACCCCCTTCCTAGAAAATTGTATATACCCTTTAATTATTAATTATTAATTAAATTATAGTAATTAGAGCTAAATAGGAGAAATAGATTTTTAATAATTTTTATGTTAGGTGTTCGGGCACTTAGAGGACTTGTGGGACCATCAAGAATTTTTAGGAATTTATTCCATGTAGGAGACCCCTTGAGCTGTTGCTAGCCTAATGGTGTGTATTACCCTAATATATAAATTTTCTTGTGTGTGAATATATATATATATATATATATATATATATATATATATATATTTACAAATATATATGTATACATATATATTTAAAAAGAAAGGAAAGAAAAAGAATTATGTAATAAGAATCTATTAATAATAATATAATAATAATAATAATAAATAACTACTTACTACTATTTAGTATACTTGCTGTAACCATTTCCTTAGCAATGCTATCCCAGCAACTAATTTACGGTTGACCGCCCCCTTCAGTGATATGCTCACAGACCCTTTACCCGACCCTAATTGGCCGAACGAAACCATCCGCTCCAACCCTCTCTCTTCCTAATATATATATATATATATATATATATATATATATATATATATATATATATATATATATATATATATATATATTTCTCTCTCGAAACCCTAACCTAAATTTCCAGACCTCCTCTTCCCATCTAGAGCCGTCACCGCAGCCAGAGAAGCCCCGCCAAGCCATCCAACCATCCCGTCGACTCCGACCTCGCGCCTGCAGAATTCCACTCGAAGCACCTTCGCTCCGGCGTGATTTTTCGTCGACTCGCTCGACCAAACGCTGTTCCGTTTTCATCAGTATGATCATCCCTTAACCCTCTCCAATATTTGTTTTATAGCCAACCTCGGAAAACGTGTGCCCCTAGGTGAAAAACAGCGTCCAAAGTGGACGGACAGACCCAATTCTGGAATCGCAGAAAACTGCGGTGACCACCCGTATTGCCGAGTTCGTATCTCCCACCACAGAGATCCGAATTCGGTGATTCTTTTTTATACCTATAGAATACTTGACCTAGTTTATTTTCTGTAAAATAACCCTATACTATTAGTTGCTGTGGACATAATGATATTCGTCACAAAACTGTGCGCACCCACTTTTTCCAGAATTCCACAAGTTGGAAAACGGAGCGCGCCCCACCAAACGGGACCGCCCCGCCGTGTGCCAAGTATACCAAATGGTACATGCAGCATAACTGGACATGTGAAAATTTGTGGAGACTGATTCGAACGCGTGTGCGCGCCGGAATCAGGCCGTATCCGCGGACACATCCCGTGTCACAACTTTTATGGAACTCGCGCGTATTTTGTGCACGCTTGTCAGATTGCGATGAAACTTGCGCCACTGGACTCGTGGTAACGCGCTGGTCCCGTGACCCAATTTTCATGCATTTCTGAGACGGTTGACCAGATTGCCAATTGGCGGGCCCCACAGTTGACTTTTTTGGACAAAATTGTGTTCGGCTCATAGGAATCCACATTTGGACATACCGTTGGGTTCGTATTGACATTTAGAGTTGTTTGACCTATAGTTTGTCCTATTTAGAGACTGTTACCCTTGGCACGCTTTTCAGTGCAAAGTGGGCCACATGTGGACCCCACTTTTACCCGAAATTACCATTTTGTCCCTATGTCCAAATTGGACGAAAGGGAAGTGTTTTTTAGCTATTTTGCTTATTCTAGAAACGTTGGTGATATTTATTTCAGCATCCGGAGACATTTGTTCTGTGGCCATAGCTTTTGATCCTGTGCGTTTGACTTCTGGACAGTACACCTTGCAGCTTTCTTACCAGGCAAGATACCTTGCCAAATTGTTTACAGTACTTTGCATGCTATTTATATTTCTGTTCATTTATTTTATTTCTGTATAGTTCTTGCATGTGTAGTTTTTCTCCAGTCATTACTATGTATTAGATATGTTGACACACACATGGCACCTAGTATCATAGAGGACAATCATTAGGCGTATGGGCTTTTAACCACTCTGGTAAACCGTAGTATATAGCTCGCACTACGGACGTGTGTCGTGCTGGTCGCTACCCCCACGGTATGTCGATTTCTGGAGTCTCGCTGGTCGCTACCCCCGCGGTATGTCGATTTCTGATGTCCATTGACGTGTGTGTGAGTTGTGAGGTAGATCGAGTAGCCTACCCTTGCCCATACGTCGAAAAGTTGTCCTCATTTGCATTCATATAGATTGTCTTGTACAGCGTACTTATTTATTTTCAAATTATATGCATGTTTACTGTATTCAAGTTGGCTCGTATTTTCTGTTCTTGTTACGTCCCTCTGAGGACCTGGTCCTCTGCCAGGTGTATCTATTCTTGAGTATTTGCAGGAGCACAGATCGGATGGCTATATTTGTTTCGTGGATGTCCTCTCTTCGAGCCCGTGATTGCTAGATGGTGTTCTTATATGGTGTTATTGTGTTGTACTTACTTTAATATTTGCTCTTACCTTCGAGTTGGTAGTGGATTTGTTTCCATCCAACTATCATCTTTAGATACTTCTTATTGAGATCTAGTTATATAGATGCTGGTTATTTATTTATATTTGATTTTTGTGGATGAGATTTAGATTTTACCCTGTGACTTGTATTACATTTTATACCACTTGTGGATTTTATATTCATATTACAGCGTACGTATGGATTTGATTTCCATATATTGGAGTTGCCATATCCATGCGGCTGGCATGCTTACGTGTCCTAGTCCTACGTATTTTTGGGACTGGGGCGTGACATGTTTTTGTGGTGGCCCATGCAGGTCGAGAGCATATTGCCTCGGTTACGTTACTGTACCGAACAAGCCTGCACCTAGGACTAGAGTATAGGATCTCATCCACAATTGACTATGATTCATCTTCCTCCTATCTGTTCTATTTGAACAATTGTATCTTGCTTGATTCCTGTACTTCCCTAATAATTCTTTGAGTATAGCCTTCTGCTAGAATATAGGAACCCCTGTTATTAGGATGATAATTAGAGTAGCACACCTATTAAGAATATAACGAGAATATAGACACACCACTAAGTTTAGAATATCTAGTGAACCCTAGAACTCCTTATCTTTAGATTGGTATACCATTACCCCTTGATGTATTAAGAAGACTTGAGTAGTATAGACACTACTAGAGGTAGTTAGAAGTTTTACAATAATGTTTGACCCTAGTATAGAGGATACCCTAATAAGTAGCAAGACCCTTCTCGTAGACCTTAACATGAGTTTCTACGGTATGCTTAAGACAATTACAGTACTAGTTTATTGTTATAAGTTGGGTAGTATACCTCACAACATAGTATCACATAGTCTTTTGCCTTATTTGAAGTGTGAATGAATGACATTTAACTGTATGCTAGCTTAAGACGACATTGTTTTTTTTTTCTCTCAGACTGTAGAGCTTAGAAGCCATACCCCTGCTTTGTCAAATATCGACCTAGACAAGGAATTAGTATGATAACTGTAGAGATTGTATAGTCTTTTATTATTATTACTTATGTTATTTTTGCTTCTGCGAACTTGAATTAATCTGTACCTTCTTCCATCATAATCCAGCGTATTGATGTTGTTGTACTACCTTGATTTATGCTGCTATTATAGCCTAGTTTTTGCAAGCTTATTCTTTTATCGAGCTTGCTCATGGCATATGTATTATTGGGTGCACACAATGATACAATTGCCTAATCAGAATCGGTGTATTAAGGTCTAGCTAACCTTAGTGCGCTTGGTTCGCTCTTCGCATGACTACTTTACGTGGATTGAGATATATGGTAGTAGACAGATATACTTGCCCCTAGATATGTCTGACACATCGTATCGGTTACATAACTGTACTAATACGAGCATGTAAATAGAAAATTACCAAAAATAGGATTTCAATCCACAATTGTCCTGACAACTCTCTTTTCGATTCTGTAATCTCTTTGAACCTCGTACTTGTATTCTATCACCTTCACCTTGAGTTCTTTATTGTTTCTCTCCGTCTTCCCCTATTTCGGAAAGACGAAACCTCGTGCTGGTATAAGTTGACACTGATAGTACTAGCTATACCCCATAAGGCTAAACACATGACTTAGTGACCCTCTTTTATAATTGGTTAAGGGCATATCATAGGTGATATGTTTGGTGTTAAACCTTTGAGAATTAAAAATCATGATTAAATAATTTGAGCATTAGTTTTTCTATATGTATGACCTTAGGTGGTAGATGGAAAATTTTAAGTTCAGCAGATTGTGAACCCCTCACCCAAAAAAAAAAAAAAAAAAGTTTGACCTACTTGGCCGAGTTAGTGAGACTAAGGTTAGCTTGAATCCAGTTAGAAGTAGAACACAGTATTTTTATTTTTGCAATATTATATCACTTAGTGCCCCTTATCGTGCTCCGATAATTGGAGCACTACACTAGCCACTGCCTTCCTACAAATTCCACACTCTTATCCTAGACGTGCCCATCATCCAAATCTCATCTTTGTGCAATTTTCCAATTATTGGGCGCTTTCATGCAAAAGAGCATTTAGGTGCCCACACCGTTGGACATGACACATGAAGAAACCTATTTTTCGCTCATAAGGATTTTTCCATGATTTTTTGGGATGTGCAACGTGCAACATCGCCCACCCCTTTAAACCTAGCCTTGTATTTTAAACGATGCAAATCTTATACCATTCTTGACATTCTATCGTGGCTTAATTTTAATTTCGAGGACGAAATTTTTATAAGTTGGGTAGAATATAAAACCCCCTTCCTAGAAAATCGTATATACCCTTTAATTATTAATTATTAATTAAATTGTAGTAATTAGAGCTAAATAGGAGAAATAGATTTTTAATAATTTTTATGTTAGGTGTTCGGGCACTTAGAGGACTTGTGGGACCATCAGGAATTTTTAGGAATTTATTCCATGTAGGAGATCCCTTGAGCTGTTGCTAGCCTAATGGTGTGTATTACCCTAATCTATAAATTTTCTTGTGTGTGAATATATATATATATATATATATATATATATTTACAAATATATATGTGTACATATATATTTAAAAAGAAAGGAAAGAAAAAGAATTATGTAATAAGAATCTATTAATAATAATATAATAATAATAATAATAAATAACTACTTACTACTATTTAGTATACTTGCTGTAACCATTTCCTTAGCAATGCTATCCCAGCAACTAATTTACGGTTGACCGCCCCCTTCAGTGATATGCTCACAGACCCTTTACCCGACCCTAATTGGCCGAACGAAACCATCCGCTCCAACCCTCTCTCTTCCTAATATATATATATATATATATATATTTCTCTCTCGAAACCCTAACCTAAATTTCCAGACCTCCTCTTCCCATCTAGAGCCGTCACCGCAGCCAGAGAAGCCCCGCCAAGCCATCCAACCATCCCGTCGACTCCGACCTCGCGCCTGCAGAATCCCACTCGAAGCACCTTCGCTCCGGCGTGATTTCCCGTCGACTCGCTCGACCAAACGCTGTTCCGTTTTCATCGGTATGATCATCCCTTAACCCTCTCCAATATTTGTTTTATAGCCAACCTCGAAAAACGTGTGCCCCTAGGTGAAAAACAGCGTCCAAAGTGGACGGACAGACCCAATTCTGGAATCGCAGAAAACTGCGGTGACCACCCGTATTGCCGAGTTCGTATCTCCCACCACAGAGATCCGAATTCAGTGATTCTTTTTGATACCTGTAGAATACTTGACCTAGTTTATTTTCTGTAAAATAACCCTATGTTATTAGTTGCTGTGGACATAATGATATTTGTCATAAAACTGCGCGCACCCACTTTTTCCAGAATTTCACAAGTTGGAAAACGGAGCGCGCCCCGCCAAACAGGACCGCCCCGCCGTGTGACAAGTATACCGAATGGTACACGCAGCATAACAGGACACGTGAAAATTTGTGAGGACTGATTCGGACGCGTGTGCGCGCCGGAATCAGGCCGTATCCGCGGACACATCCCGTGTCACAACTTTTGTGAAACTCGCGCGTATTTTGTGCACGCTTGTCAGATTGAGACGAAACTTGCGCCACTGGACTCGTGGTAACGCGCTGGTCCGGTGACCCAATTTTTATGCATTTCTGAGACGGTTGACCAGATCGCCAATTGGCGGGCCCCATAGTTGACTTTTTTGGACAAAATTGTGTTCGGCTAATAGGAATCCACATTTGGACATACCGTTGGGTTCATATTGACATTTAGAGTTGTTTGACCTATAGTTTATCCCATTTAGAGACTGTTACCCTTGACACGCTTTTCGGTGCAAAGTGGGCCACATGTGGACCCCACTTTTACCCGAAATTACTATTTTGCCCCTGTGTCCAAATTGGACGAAAGGGAAGTGTTTTTTAGCTATTTTGCTCATTCTAGAAACGTTGGTGATATTTATTTCAGCATCGGGAGATATTTGTTCTGTGGCCATAGCTTTTGATCCTGTGCGTTTGACTTCTGGACAGTACACCTTGCAGCTTTCTTACCAGGCAAGATACCTTGCCAAATTATTTACAGTACTTTGCATGCTATTTATATTTTTGTTCATTTATTTCATTTCTGTATAGTTCTTGCATGTGTAGTTTTCTTCAGTCATTACTATGTATTAGATATGTTGACACACACATGGTACCTAGTATCATAGAGGACAATCATTAGGCGTATGGGCTTTTAACCACTCTGGTAAACCGTAGTATATAGCTCGCACTACGGGCGTGTGTCGCGCTGGTTGCTACCCCCACGGTATGTCGATTTCTGGAGTCTCGCTGGTCGCTACCCCCGCGGTATGTCGATTTCTGATGTCCATTGACGTGTGTGTGAGTTGTGAGGTAGATCGAGTAGCCTACCCTTGCCCATACGTCGAAAAGTTGTCCTCATTTGCATTCATATAGATTGTCTTGTACAGCGTACTTATTTATTTTCAAATTATATGCATGTTTACTGTATTCAAGTTGGCTCGTATTTTCTGTATCTTGTTACGTCCCTCTGAGGACCTGGTCCTCTGCCAGGTGTATCTATTCTTGAGTATTTGCAGGAGCACAGATCGGATGGCTATATTTATTTCGTGGATGTCCTCTCTTCGAGCCCGTGATTGCTAGATGGTGTTCTTATATGGTATTGTTGTGTTGTACTTACTTTAATATTTGCTCTTACCTTCGAGTTGGTAGTGGATTTGTTTCCATCCAACTATCATCTTTAGATACTTCTTATTGAGATCTAGTTATATAGATGCTGGTTATTTATTTATATTTGACTTTTGTGGATGAGATTTAGATTTTACCCTGTGACTTGTATTACATTTTATACCACTTGTGGATTTTATATTCATATTACAGCGTACGTATGGATTTGATTTCCATATATTGGAGTTGCCATATCCATGCGGCTGGCATGCTTACGTGTCCTAGTCCTACGTATTTTTGGGACTGGGGCGTGACATGCATCTTGATAGTGCAAAGAACTCTGAGAGTAAAGATTGCTGCTTTAACTTCCACGATATAGCAACACCACCCCAGGAGAAGTCATATCCTCATGTGGATCTTTCACGCTTCTTTCTTAAGCACCAATTGGCATCACCGAAGCCTTCCTTCATATTTGGATAACTGTTGTAGCACAAAATATACTACTGAGTTCTCCTGAGAATTCTGACGACTCTCTTAACAGCTTTCAGTGTTCAACACATATACTGCTTGTGAAGTTGACTCAGCATCCCTACAGCAAAAGCTATGTCAGGCCAGATGGTACACGCAGCTTGAATCATTCACCTGTTGATGCTCGAGTACACCAACTGTTTGACGCTTTTCCTTGGATTTGGCTTCATATTCATGTCACACCTGAGGAGTATCATCCCTGATACCCAAATCATGTGATTAACATTTCATGCTGAGAGCTTATGACTAAGCAAGCCTACATGGCATCTGGATTATCTTATATCCTCAAGATGACATCCGTAATCCCATATCCTGAGTTTAGACAAAAAAGACATCTTTGTTAGTTATACTTCTGTATCCACAACTGGGACTAGCAAGTCATCCACATAGATACAAATGATAACTCCTCCATTATCAGCGAACTTCGTGTACACATACTTGTCTGTCTCGCTGATCCTGCGACAACTTTGACTAGATGACTTGTCAAACTCCTGCTGCCATATCCTGGAAATTGCTTTAGGCCGTATCGAGATATCACCAACTCGCAGACTGTCTTCAAACCTGAATGACAATAGTTTTGACTGTTGCCAGTGAATCTCTCATGTCTGTCTTCATCCAAGACTTGTTGTCTTCCCATCATCTGATAAATAATCAGCTTGTGAATAGCAGCTACGACAATCAACATCCTGATCTATGACACCCTCATCGAGTTGCCAAAGAACTCAATCCCTTATTGTCTGATAAAACCCCTAGGCAGATAGCCTTGTCTTGAACTTAACTGTTCTGTCTGCTTTCATCTTCATGCATCTGATTGGTTTAGCTCCTTCAGGCAAATTGACCAACACCCAAGTGTGGTTGGAGGTTATTGAGTCATAATCATTATTTATAGCCTCCCTCCAGAAGACAGCATATATGGTCTTCATCGCCTCATCAAAGGTAATCGAATCTGGTTCCACATGATAGGTGATGAAATCTTCTTCGAAGTCCTTAACTCTCCTCACTCGCTTAGACACCGGCTCTGCAAGTTCTGGTTTGATCGTTGTCGTTGGGATGACTACTTCTTCTTAGACTACATCTTCGTTGGAAGCTTCAGCCTCCTGTGCAGCCACACTATTTTTTGAAATATCCACGATAACAATGTTCTTGTGCCTTTCAAATTTATCTTCGAGGAGTTCTGCGTCGTAAGATTCAATGATATAATTTAATTCAATATAAAGAAATCTTCGAGCATTACTCTTCTCAGCATCACCCTGAAAGATTGTCTTTGTAGTCCTCGATTCCAGCTTCTGAATCTTTAATTCTGAAAGCTTCACAGAAACTAGATACCCCCACACTCGAATAGCGTTCAAGTTGGTGCAGAAGCATGAAAATCCCTCCATGCGCTCCAGTTTGCAATCAACAAATAAGCAAGGTACGCATAACTACGGTGGATGCATAACTACGATGGACGCATAAAAGCGGCGGACGCATGACACCCTCGGATACATGATATTCCGAGATGCATACCGCCCTTTGACACATCGTCCCTACAGTCACATCAAAGCATTTTTGACTCTGACAAAACAGACAGTCATTCTGACCGCCTCGAATCCTGCACCGCTGATTGGTATCCGTGCTGACAGTTTCGCTATAATTACTTTTGGCAGTATACAGTTGTTCAAATACCTCGAATACAGAAAATGACAAAAGATCCATGCGTCTCTTGCCCAATGCGTCCCAGACTCCATGTGTTTATGCATCTCTGGCTCAATGCGTTCCAGACTCCATGCATTCCATACATCTCTGGTCCAATGCATTCCAGACTCCATACGTTCGATGCGTCTCTGGCCCCATGCGGCTTCGACTCCATGCAGTTTTCATATGCGGCCTGAACGACCGCAGAGCAGGGCGGCCGCATTAAACCCCCTGACACAGATTTTGATGTCTGTCAGAAGCTCTGACGCCTCACTCATCACCCTGAAATACTTTAGAATTCGTGTAGACGATGACTCAGAAAAAGATAATAAGTCATATCAGTGCATTAATTGCCTCGATAGACAGGCCATGACACGTATCCTACATATGCGGCTTCAAGACCCATGCGGCCTCGACATCATGCGGCCAGAGCGTCTACCTGACCAAGGCCAAACAAGAGTACGCATGCGGCTTCAAGACCCATATGGCCTCATCCACATACGGCCAGAGGGTCATTCCGACCAAAGCCAAACGAGAGATTTTATGCGACTACAAACAGTATGCGGCTCTCGACTTACAAGATTTTTTGTTACAACCGAAGATAATTTCTCGCACAGTTAGTATTGACCAAGTGTCTAATTGACCAAGTTATGCACACAACATCCCTGAGATCTCTTCAAACAGAAAATTCTAACCAAATCCACGTGGCGGCTTGCCCGCACCATGCGACAAAAGTTAAAACAATATTCTGTTGGAGGAGGCTTGTGCGGCCACCAAACAGAGGCATATACGGCACACATAGCCCATCAACACGATGGCTATAAACAAGAGCAACTTGAAGGTTCTAAGGGTCAGCTTTTTCTGCTTCAAAGAGAGACCGAACCAAAAGGCTGCCTGGCAATCTGCGGATTCACACTAAAACCAAGAAGAGAAGCTTCTGCGTCCGGATTGTCCACGGAGTAAAAAGAGTTTCTACACTCCTAACCCTCCATCGTCACCCCTAGATCAAAACAAATGTGTACTTAGATTGTCTCTTAGGACTCTTCTCTGTACTCTCTAGTGTGTTAATCAAATTAAGTTCTCTTAGTTCTTCCTTTTGATTTAAATAGCAAACACGATGGTGACTCTGCTAGGGACCCGAATTCTCCTTTGTTAAGAAATTGGTGATGCAATCCGATGCGGCCAAGCTTGGGTCAACGCAAAATATGCTACCAGTTCGCTTCGGCCAGCAAGCGTTCAAGAAAATACTCTCTGAAGGAAGTATGAATCCTTCGCCAAGGCAAGCCAAGCCCAAGAAGACCCGCATAACATGGGTAGCAAAGGCCACTGTGCCTCACCCAACTGCGGAGGAGGAGATCTCCGCCTCTCAATCTGTTGCTAAGTAAGTCCACGTCTATGCGGCATCTTCGACTGGCGCAGGAACTGCTCAGCACTCAGAATATGGCAAAGAAAAATACTACGACGCCAGATGTTCTGCGGCTAGGGCAGGTCCTATGCGTCCAAGAAGGAGGCCATATAATACTGTCCATGCGTCATCTATTCACAGGCCGCATAAGATTGTCCATGCGGCATCAACTCACAGTCGCAGGAGACAGGCGCATGTGGCTCTGACAGCAAAAAAACTTCTATTTTTGACCGTATCTCACGTGGCACAGATCCTATGCGACCTACTGAGAGTTACAAAAACTCAAATATGGACTCTTCTTACTATGCGCCTGCGAGTGCTAAATTGAAGATGTCTAGGGCAGTGGGAGCTCGTCAAGCTCAAGCAACTGCTCATATGACTGACCGCCAACAGGCATCGCTAACTATTACGCGGGCCTCTGGCGGAAAGTTGTACAGAACTGACCAATGCGTCCAACCCACAGGGACCAGCGGACAGGGTTCGGTCCAAAAGTCTTCCACCAGTACCTCGGGACAAGTTCGTGTACGAACTCCAGGTCCCGGAGCAAATGCATCGCCTGCACATCCGTGTGTCAAGGATACCCGGACTCGCAAAGAGGATGCAAAGGTGAAACACCCTTCGCATGATTTGCGTAAAGTGATCACTCACAAGCGTAAAGCGAGAGAAACTACCACGGCATGCGACGTGCCCTCTTCCAGGCACTATTACACCAATATCATTATCAATTGCTGCTGCAATAAAGTGGCAGTACCCACAGACAGGCAGTCAGCCTTCCAGTAGCACCTACCCGACAACAATCCGGATATCAGGTGCAAGTATCAGAGGAGAAGGATTTGCCTTTCGCCTCATGCTACTCAACTGGAAAGCTTTCCGCCACCAAAGAAAGAAAGAAGTCAAATACCTCCAGTCCGACACTCTCTACCACTGCGTCGCTAAGGCAACTACCCGGAGAACTGACAACGACACATGCGAAAGGAGTCTTCCATAGAACCCTCTCAAGGAAGAAGCCGTCAGCCCTTGGGGGTAGTTCTTCCTCAGAACCCATGGGGGTGGCCCAAGCTGGGGGTAGTGTCCCCTAGACATACGCAACAACCCATCGTTCCATAAAGATAGTGAATCTCAAGGGACAGATACCGAGTTCTCTGGGGGTAATCAGCTTCACCAAGAAAATTCATCTTCCAAAGCTGGGGGTAACATTCCCTCTGAGTCTGAAGAAGATGTGGCACTTTCGGCTTTCCTGAAGACAATGATTCCGGGGAAGTTGACAGCAATGTGCCTAGGGTTAATGCAGCATCTAGGGCTGGGGGTAGCAATCCTCCACAATCGAAAGACGGTGCGATGATGCCTACCTCCCCTGAAGACTACAATTCCCAAGGAACAGATAATGACAGGCCGCGGGTAAGTCACCCTCGAATAGTCAGAGCATCATCTGGAGCTGGGGGTAGCATCTCCTTTGAGTCTAAAGATGATGCAACGATGCCCGTCTTCCCTGAGGATAGTGCGACTCAGGAACCGAAGGCGGAAGGGCTCTGTCACGCCCCAGTCCCAAAATACCGAGGGACTAGATACGTGGCAATGGCCAGCAGCACACTCCAATGGGCAAACCCAATTTAATGGACCCATTAGTGTGTATTAAGCTGTAAAAATAATAAAGGTCTACGATACATGTCACAGTCTAAATCTAATCTCATCCACAGAAGATAATCACAGTTCAAATATCAAAATAATCAAGATAAAATATAATTCAACAACAAGTCTAAATAAAATGTCTCGGGAACACAACCCGATAATGAGTTTAATACAGAAATCCACGAGACATGAAATAGAGTATCAAGAATAGAAATGACTGAGTATATAAAACAAATACTCAGGAGAAATCTTCTGGCATGACCTCGTCCTCTGGTATTGGTACTGCTCCAGCGTCTGCTCCTGTCCCGTATACCTCAGGGTAGATCTCCTCTGCTAAACCTGGGGACATAATCCGGATCCAGGTCCTCAGGGGACATAGCAAGGTATAAGAATAACTCAAGCCAAATAAATGCAGTATATAAAATATATCAATAGGGCAAACTATGTAACCAACTATGTGATATGCAAATGAGAGCATCACTAGAACTCAGGCTGAGACCACTACAAGCTCTGTGTCGGGGAGCCGGTAGCAGTGATATCATGTAGTGGGCCTAGCTCTGATGTAGAGGCTACGACACCGAAATAATATATATATATATATATATATATATATATATATATATATATATATATATATATATATATATATATAATTATCATGTAGCATGTGTGTGTCTCTCCACCCAATGTAATCACACGTCTCATGTCCACGACGCCTCATGTCCATAACACGCAAGATCATGACCTCTAACTAATGCAGTGAGTCATAATGATAGCTATGCATATGTAATATCTATGTCACGAATCCTGTAACCCTATACAGAATCACCATGAATGACTCAGGAAAGATTATGTCTCATGAATAGTGTCAGGTGTCCTATGGTATGACGTACTTGATAAAGCAAGCATTTAAAATATAGGGTCGTAATATCAAATCTCTAGGTGACGTTACACGACTCCGCGTACAGCGTCGACACCCGAATCTTATTCGGACGTTAAGCAATATCTCAAGATCCTAGGTTGAATAGATACATCACATACTAAAACAAGAGAATAATATAAAGCAAGTACTGCAAGTTTGGTAAGGTACACTTGCCTGGGATTTGAATTTCTCCAATTGTTCCGGTAACAGCGGGATCTTCAAGTACTCCTCCGATTGCTGAAATAAATATTACCA
The DNA here is from genome assembly GCA_036927795.1 of Iris macrosiphon. Classification (NCBI taxonomy): domain Eukaryota; kingdom Viridiplantae; phylum Streptophyta; class Magnoliopsida; order Asparagales; family Iridaceae; genus Iris; species Iris macrosiphon. Next base: position 104,226 of record JAYESA010000161.1, read on the forward strand.
TCAATCTCAGAAGATATGAAATATCTAGGATTGCCTATCCATAAGTCCAATTTGGACATAGGGACAAAATTGACAGTTTTTGGTCAAAGCGGAGTCCACATGTGGCCCACTTCGTACCAAAAAATGTGTCAGAGACAAAGTTCTCCAAATTTGTCAAACTTAGTATCTACAAGTCCAGAACGATAATACGAACCCAGCGGAATGTTCAGAACTGGATTTCGATGAGCAGATCACAAAATCGCCCGTCAAATAGAGCCGTGGGGCCCACAATATGAGATTTCGTCAACGTTCTCAGAATCGAACCAAACTTGGGTCACAGGACCAGCATAATGCTACGAATCCGATGGTGCAAGTTTCGTTACGAAACGATAAGCACACACGAAGTTACAAAGAGTTTCAAAACAGGGCCGATACGGGATAATTTTGACGGATACGCGTTGATTCCGATGTGCACGCATATCCAAATCAACTTTCGTGAAATCCCACACGTCTGTATTGACGATGCGCACATTTTGGTAAAATTTGCATATGACGAAGTCGCCTCGTTTAGCGGGACGCACCCAGTTTCGGAAGAATTTAGGTTTTTAAAAACCATAATTTTGGTCAACTTTATCCGCGAATAAAACACAAATTACAGCACAATAAAATAAACTAATTACAGGGTTTAAAACTTGGTTATATTGTCTAATTTACTGTTTAGGTAAATTTTGAAAATATTAACTAAGTTGGACGTAAAACGGCCATGAACTTGGGATTTTGGGATAGTTTCTAAAGTCCAAAATTGGGCTATTTTTCCTGTTTTTGCGTCGCGATTAGGGATCGACATAGGACACGATACCCCAATCAAATTGCACGGGGTTCGAGAGGGTCACACAATGAATATGTCGCAACAGGCCGATCGAAAATTGACACAGCGAGGAGGATGAAAAGCTCACCGGAATAAGGGGTCGGTATCGACTGAACTACACGTGCACGGGGCGGCGCGGCGGTGCTCGGCCGACGACGGCAGGTTGCTGCGGTGGTGGTGCTCCTCGGTCGTCAGGTGCTGGTGTGGCGGCGGCGGTGGAGAAGTTGTCGTCGGAGGTTGCCGGGGAAGAAGGTGGCGGAGGCAGGGGAGCTCGGTGATGGGTGATGGATTATGGTGAAGATCGATTGTGGGGGTTTTATAGGGAGTACGGCCGGCGGTTGGCGGGAAGTCGAAACGGAGGGGTCGGCGGTTTAGGGAATTGAAGGGTCGACTGTTGGTTGACGTAGGGGAGGCAGAGAGTCGGCGACGGCGGCGGGTGAACGACCGGGGGGAAATCGCACAGTCGGGGGTTACACAACGGTTACTGTAGCAGTATATCGGGTCGGGTTCGGATTGGCTGGTACGAGTCCGAATCTGACCCACTACGGTTTGGGTTGGGTTGGTTTAATTAGGCTTTGGTTCGGTTCAGGTTGGTTTAATCCGATTTATTCTGGTTTATTTAAAAACAATATTTTTAGCTCTTTAAAAATAGTTTTTGTGTCCAATAAATTCCAGAAAAATTAGACTATAACCAATTATTTATTTTACACTCAAAAATATAATTTTTATAATATTTTAATACTCAAAAATATTTAATTCCTGAAGAACATTTATAATAATTATTCAAAAATTACAGAAAATCCTAAAATTATATTTTAATTTTTTATTTAAAAATTTGGGTGTTTACAGGCTCAGCGATCGCCAATGACTCGATGCTCTAGAGGCAATAATGAACACCATGAGTGACACAATGCAGACTCTGACCCAGGCAATTCTGGAGATCAAGGCGAACATGGTCTTGGCACCCTCAGTGCCAGCAATAACTCTGCAAGCCGGGAGTAGCAATCTTTGGGTAATCCACACCAACCCGTCATGACGCGAGGACAGTTATCCCCAAGAACTAGACAATGACATGTCTAGGGGTAGTCTCCCTCAACAAGACAGAGCAGCGTCAAAAGCTGGGGGTAGAATTTCCTCTGAGTCCAAAAATGATACAAAATTATCGGTCTTCCTTGAGGACCGTATGACTCAGGCATTGGAAGCTCCAAAGCCAAAGAGGACTTTCTCCTTCAATGATGACAAAATTATTAAAATCTTCAATATACTGATGAAGAAAAACAAACTTCGACTACCCAACATCAGATGCCCTGAAGATGCTGACAAGGTCGATGACCCAAAATATTGTCTCTTTCATCGGCACATTCATCATCCAACCAGAGACTGCTCTGAGTTGTAGAGATGTATCCAACAATTGATAGATGCCAATGAGCTCACCCTAGACTTCGAGGATAGGACAGTCATTGCGAACATAGTGTCCCTCCAATTAGACGACTTCCTAGTGACGGAAGCCCAGGCAACCAGGGATGTCGTCAACCTCCCGCCGGCTCGCAGCAGAGTAGAAGGCTTGGTATCACTTACAACCCCAAGAGGTGAGGTCATTGTAAACCCCATCACCCAAAATAGGTATTTTGTGTATATTTTATATTATTATATTTATTATAGATTATTTTAAATATTAAATTTCTTTAGAGTATTCTCTTAGTTAATTAAAAAATAAATTTCTTGATATATTTACTTATGTAAATATTTATTTAGAATCATTTTTAGACTATTTTAGATTTTTTGAGATTTTTCAAGAATTTTTATGTAATTAAAACATAGGGAACGTAAATTTTTAGGACTTCTATGATTTATTATACGACCATACTTGCATGTTGTTCCTACCAAATATTTATTTTAGTTTAAAATATTTAATTATATTTTTCTGTAATTTATTTAGAATTTTAAGAAATTTATTTAGATTTTTAAAATTATTTAGGATTTATTTGGATATATATAGTCTTAATATTAGATAGATGCTAATTTAGTGTTAATAAATATTAATAAGATTATATATAAAATTATTTGAATTATCCTTAATTATATTTAAGATTATAAATTATTGAGATAAACTCAAACTCTATTTTAAATTAATTTAAATCCTGAGCCTACTAGGAAAGCAACTTCATGCATATCCTATCCTTATTTAAACTGATCATATTCATATTCAAATTAACCAATCCTAGTCATATTCAATTAAGTAGTGTCCACCATTATAAATACCTCATCCTTCATATTTTACTTTCCCAAATTCACCTTTTTTCGTCCAAAAATAGTCAAAATTCGTCATAAATTCAGCCTCATTTTCTACTAGTTATGACGAATTAAAAAGATGATATCTCCTAGCTCCGGACTCCAAACGCGCTCCAGTTTTTTTTGTTATAACCATATCAAGGTTAGTTTTCTGAATATATAAATTATTTTAATAATTTATGAACATAATTTTTCAGAAAATTCTAAAAGTGCCAGCTGTTCAAAATCAGACGCGTTTTGGTATTTTCGAGATTTCGGGAGATTCCGAACTCGAAATTACAAACCGTTTGAAGTTTCGGAAAGCTGACATGATGAACTTCAAAAAAGTATTTTTACAGAATTTAAAATATAAGTTTATCCTACTGTAAAATTTGTGCAACGTAGAGGTAAATAGAAAACCACCGAAAACTGTCATCTGTGCGCCCTTGTGGCCATAACTCTTTACCGACTTGTGATTTTATGAAATTGTTGATTCCAGTGTTCATGTAGCATTGAAATATATAGGATTTCACACACAAATCCAAGATTTTAGTCGGTTGACTTTTTGGTCAACGGATTGCATTGATTTGCGTGCCACGGATCACAAATCCTTAAAGTTGACTTTCTTTGGACCAAAATTAGAGCTTAACAATAAAATCAGATTAAAATACTATTTTATGTTATTTTATTCAGAATTAAAATAGATTAAATGGAGGAACCTATTTACCTACTTTTGTAACCTAACTTGTTTAATTTATGTGACTGGTAGATCGGACGACGCCTTGAGTTGGAACTTCATCCTTTTCAGACCAGGCAAGATACCTTGCTAAATTATTTACAGTACTTTGCATGCTTAGTATATTTCTGTATATTTATTGCATTTCTGTTTATTCATTTCATGTGTAGTTTTTTTCAGTCATTACTATATATTAGATATGTTGACACACACTTGACACTTAGTATCATAGAGGTCAATCATTAGGCGTATGGGCTTTTAACCACTCTGGTAAATCGTAGTATATAGCTCGTACTACGGGCGTGTGTCGCGCTGGTCGCTACCCCCGAGGTATGTCGATTTCTGTATAGTCGCGTTGGTCGCTACCCCCGAGGTATGACGATTTCTGATGTCCACTAGCGGGTGTGTGAGTTGTGAGGCTTAGATCGAGTAGCCTACCCTTACCCATACGTCGAAAAGTTGTCCTCATTTGCATTCATATAGATTGACTTGTACAGCGTACTTATTTATTTTTCAAACATTATGCATGTTTACTGTATTCAAATTGGCATGCTTCTATGTATCTTGTTACGTCCCTCTGAGGACCTGGTCCCTTTCCAGGTGTAGATGTTCATGACTATTCGCAGAAGCACGGATCAGGACTTACTACTTATCTTTTTTGAGGAGGTCATACCTTCTGAGCATCAGTGATTATCTCTAGCGATGGATCGCTTCGCTGATACACTTCTATCATCATCTTATTTATATTATAGATTTACCCTTCTCCTTCATTTTAGTATTGATATAGTCATTGGTAGTAGATTTGTCTCCACCCGACTATTAGTTATGGATTATTCAGACTCTTTATTCTAGTTTAGTTATATTCCTTTCTGTGGCTGTTGTGTGGATGAGATTAGTATATCTGTGACTTGCGACACTATATTTATACCACATGTGAGTTTATATTCATATTACAGCGTACGTGTGTATTATGGTATCCATATATTGGAGTTGCCATATACATACGGCTGACATGCTTACGTGTTCCTGGTCCTTCATATTTTGGGACTGGGGCGTGACATATTTTTGTGGTGGCCCATGCAGGTCGAGAGCATATTGTCTCGTTACGTCACTGTACCGAGCAAGCATGCGCATAGGATTAGAATATAGGATCTCATCCACTTATTTATCACCTCCCTTGATTTTATTTCGCATTCTCATTTGATTGCTTGTATTGCATCTTGCTTGATCCCATCTCAACGTCAATCTTCTCTCGTTCTTGATAAGGTTAGGAAGATGACTTGTACTAGGTATATACCCTCTCGTATCCAATAACACTATTACTTAAATTTTTGTAAGTTTGGTAGTATGCCTTATAACCTAGTAATACATGGTCCTTCTGACCAATTAATGAAATATAAATAAATGACACCAACTATAGACTTGCATAAAAAGATAATGTTTATCCAGACTGTAGAACTTAGAGGCCCATACACCTATTTGGTTGACTTTAGACTTAGACAAGAAATTAGTATGGCAATTGTAGAGGCACAACACCGATCTTCTTGGTGAACTTAGATTATTCTGTACCTTCCTCCATCATAATCAAGCGTACTTATATTTTTACTACCTCGACTTATGCTGCTATTATAGCCTAGTTTTGCAAGCTTATTCTTTTATTAGCTTGTTCATGACATATGTATTATTGGGGGCCCACACTAATACATTGTATAAATCAGAATTAGTGTATTATGGTCTGATCAACCATAGTGCACTTGGTTCGCTCTTTATATCACTAATTTATGTGGATTGAGATATAGTTGACTCAACTTGTTAGAAGGATATACTTGCCCACTAGACTGGTCAGAGCATATCGTGTCAGGTACATAACTATTCTGATGTGAATATGCGAATAGGAATTTACCAAAATAAGATTTCAATCCACAAATGCCTTGACAACTCCCTTTCGAATTCTTTAATCCCTTTGAATCTCGTACTTGTATTCTATCATCTCCTTCTTGAAATTCTTTATTGTTGATTTTCGTCTTCCCCTATTTCGGATAGACGAACGTTCGTGCTTAGTATAAGTTTGATACACGAATAGTACTAGATATACCCCATAGGCCAAGCACTCATGATGACAAACAAGAGAGTGCGGCTACAGGAAGCCTTAGATACAGGTACGACCTTAGTTATATGTGTCATTGCATACTCATGACCCCCTTTATGACACGAGATCTTAGGTGCATAGTAGACGTAGAATTATATAGGTGTTGGTTTAGCAGTTATGAGGATATACTGATATTTTATCCAGATAGCATACACGCGATGCTAATAGATGACGCGAGTAGCAGTAGTAGTATTCTTTTTATATCACCATCTTGCCCCCTTGGGTGGCTCATTTTCTCTTCTTTATCCATTCATTATCTCGTGCTTAATTCTCCCTATCGTAGTTACATCTTTTTCGTGCCAACATGAATTGTTGGTCTACTTTGACCCCATCCATAGTTTTGTTAGTTAAAACGTAAATGGTTTAGTAGATGATTAATAACTAAAGGATGAGTTCTTAATAATAACCGTTATGTATATGACCTATAGCAATATCTGTATCCTCTTATTATTTTAAAAACCATGTATAGTGTAGAAGCATGAAAAATACGCTGGAAGCTCTACGCAGCATATTGATGCAAAGCAGCGTAAACCGAGGACTTCAGAGCCTTCAAGCGTGCAAACAGAGCTTCTCCGCCAAAGCACAGTGAGAAATACAGGCTCAAGGACCATCCGCGTAGGACAGTACGTCCAGGCTGCTTCAGCATAAACAGGGGCTTCATCGCCTTTATGGCGTAAAACTCATCCTCTTTTTATGCAGCATTGAAGTGTACAAGGGACACTTTGTATTCTCCGAAGTGAACCTGTCAGAGCCTGCAATGAACCTGTCAGAGCCTGCAATGAACTTGACATCTCGACTTCTGACAAAAGGATACTGCTCGACTACCCAGGCGACGGCTATAATGATGGCGAGGCACTGCAACCCAGGCTGTCATTTACTGCCATTTTCCTTGTGTAAACCGCTTTTACGTACACAGAGGAATACGCTGCCTAGTTTACAAAGGCAGATGAGAGCTCCTTACGCTCCGCAGAAGACAAACCGCCTGCCACGTCAAAAGCTGCACCTCATACGAGATTCGAGGCACGTCTTTGCATTTTTTTATGCACAGAGCGGTGACAGGTTCTCAAGGTACGTCTCTGCATTTGAAGCGTTGAAAACTGACAGATGCCTGAGATACGTCTCTGCACCATGCGCAGGCCAAGTGACAGACCTTCAAAACATGCCTCTGCGTTTAATGCACCGGATGATGGCAAATCTCCACAATTAATGCTGGGGATTTGATTATATCTCCAAAAGTCATGATTCCGGCTAAAACGTCCACATCCACTCGGCCTTTGTGCCCATTCAGCTTTGGTGCCTGCTCGGCTTCTACGCCTATTCAGCTTCGGTGCCTGCTCGGCTTCTACGCCTATTCAGCTTCGGTGCCTGCTCGGCTTCTACGCCTATTCAGCTTCGGTGCCTGCTCGGCTTCTACGCCTATTCAGCTTCGGTGCCTGCTCGGCTTCTACGCCTACTCGGCTTCTACGCCTACTCGGCTTCTATGCCGGTTTGATAACTATTTGGCTTCTATGCCATGGTGACAGACATTTGGCTTCTATGCCAACCTCTTCTACACGATGGATACCTACCTACGTGGCTTCTACGCCATGATCTTCATAGCGATTATACGCGTTTTGTCCCTTAGTTGGACCCGCGTCACACGCTCATTCAAAGGATCATCTATACGCAGGCATTGGTTATTTTAACCGTTGTGTAAAAGGGTGTTGTACTTTCCACTACTCGGTTTTTACACCAATTGAGTGGTCACTATCACTAAAACTCTATAAATAGAGAACTCTATCAACAGAGAAAGAGGTCGAAGGATGAAAGGTGGAGGAAATTAGGTCTAAAAACTGATCAAGAAATCTAGGATCAGAGCCAACGGTCGCAAAGATCGAAGGTCAGACGGTCGAGAGAGAGAGAGAGAGAGAGAGAGAGAGAGGAGAATCCGGAGCTCAGGCAAAGAGAAGGGATCGACGACTTTGGCATCGGGCATCCAACCTCTTTAGCAACCCTCGAAGCTGCTACCTGTCTTCCACGGTACTTCTTCAAACATCGTGTGGTCCAAGGGCTAAAGTGATCGACTGCAGATCAGACACCTATAGCAATATTCACCCAGATTAAATAAATTATACTTAGATATCCTCGTGTAGGATCGAATTTATACAATCTTGTTTGTAAACAATAAAAGAAGGGGCGGGTCTTCGCACAAGACCTCGTTTTTCCCGTATTCATCAAATTTTTTCTCGTTTATATTACATCCCAAAATAAGATGGCGACTCTGCTGGGGACATCTTTCTCTTATGATGAGGAAGCTATTGCTCGACATGATGCGATATCCGTGGGAGCCGTGAAGAAGACACTGGTCGTCCAGTTCGACCAGTCTGTCTACGAAGATATGCTCCGAACAAGGGGCAGCTCTCACTCTCTCTCTATCCGAAACAACAGGAAGCTGCGTAAGGTCTGGATGCCCAAGACATCCTCTGCCATTCCAGTGGACTCTCCGATCTCTGCGATCTCTCCGACCAATGAGGTTGTAGCGTTGCTCCCTCCGCGCCCTGCGCGTAAAATTCAGTCGCCTGTCTCTGACAGGACCGGCAAAACTTCTGGCAATGCCTCAGCGCTAACCCAGAAGTATACTCCGCGCTCTGCGCATGAAATTCAGTCTCCCGTCCCTGGTGGAATAGACAAAACTTCTGGCAATGCCTCAGCGCTAACCCAGAAGTATACTCCGCGCTCTGCGCGTGAAATTCAGTCTCCCATCCCTGGCGGAATAGACAAAACTTCTGATAGAGCCTCAGCGCCAAATCAGAAGTACAAAGGATGCTCCGCACGTAAAATAACATCTGACCTCTACGGAGAACCAGATGATCCCTGTGATCTCCGCAAGGGAAAGCGAGCGGCGGCCTACTCAACTTCTCGGCCTTTACGCCAGCAAGGGAACGATCTGCACACCCTCCGAGTTACGCGAGACGCTGATGGCCGACTGAGGACATCCTCAGCTTTACGTCAACCAGAGTGAAGCTCTAAATTACGCCAGGCAAAGTCCCTAGGCGTAAAGAAGGCTCCAGTTGCGGAAAGACACCCTCCTCGGGGATTATCCGCCACCCAGATGGCCAACCTGTTGTATACGGGTGGCACAGGGAAGACTATGGTTCCCGTCATCTGTATGCCCACCAATGGGAACAGAAGGAACAAGCCATCATCTTCTTCTTCTATAACTTCTCCTGGCCTGCGTAAATATCTAATCCGGAAACGCAAGGAGAGGGGATCTTCCAGCATGGCTATCACGCCTCCCAGCGAGCACTGCTGTAATAGTCACAGGATTATAATTAATTATTGCTGTTCTAAAGCAAAATGGCCGGTTTTCGACCGACTGAGCTACTCTCTATCTTTCCTAGAAGAAGAGCCCACGCATGCATCTGTTAACATGGCTTCACATATACCTGGGGGAAGCTCAGACTCAAGACGTCCGTCCTCTAGAACTCCGAGGCGAAGAAGATTCAACATGCTCCTTAGGGACACCGAAGCTGGGGTGTTCCAGAACACTCGTTCAAGGTCATGACAACTGACTTCGTGCCCTTCTGATTCTGATGCCGGGGGTCGCCAGTCTCCCGAATCAGATACTGAGAGTATAGAGTCAACTTCCGCAACGACCTATACTCATCCTTCAACGACGCCCAGGGAGATGGGAGTTTATGCCATTGAAGATGAACACGAGGAAGCCTCGCCATCAGAGAACGCTGAGCAACGCATTACTACACTAGAGACATCTCTAAAACAAATGCAATCCATGATGGAGAATATGCACCAAATGATGCTAACTCAACAGGCGGCTGCTATGGCTCAAACATCGGTCCCGCCTACCCAGATACGCGTGGGAGTGGACCTACCACCATCCAACACGATCCAAGAGCCTGCTCTTGATCAAGAGTCAGCTGGTCCTTCACTTCCTCACCTGAAGAATGTACTACCTCCTGCGGGAGTCACGATACAACCGACGCCGCACCATTCCGTGGTCTCACTGCCAGCTGAAAATCCGATACAAGCAGTGCGGGAGTTGAAAGCCCAATTCGACGCCTTGAAGCATAAAGATCAGCTCAAGAAATTAGGAATCAACCAGCCATACCCAGCTATCTGGGAAGAGGTCCCTTTTCCTCCGAGGTACAAACCTCAGATCATGGCCCTGTTCGAGGGAAAAACATCACCAAGTCAGTACATGAACTATTTTAGTATGATGACGGTGTTGCTACAAGGGAATGACGCCCTCCTCACCCGGGTGTTCAAAGGCTGTCTCTCGGAGGTAGCTTACCAGTGGTACCGCAGCCTGACGGACAACTGCATTACTTCCTTTGAAGACTTCAAGGCTTTATTCTTCACACGATTCTACGAGGGAGGAATAGACATGTCTATGTCCTCTCTCATCGAAGTCAAGCAGAGGAAAAAGGAGGACATTCGCACCTTCGTTGAACGTTTTCGCCAAGCCACTTTACAGATGCCTCCAGGAGTTCCAGACTCAGCGTTGGTGGACATTTGCAGGAAGAACCTTCTTCCCGTGATCTCGGTGTTCACAGGACCATATCAGCTCCATGATTGGCCCTCATTCATCATCTCAGCGGCAGCCGCCGAGGACAACAGTCGCAAGGCGCGTGACAATGGCATCATGATCTCTACCTCTGACAGAGGCAAGAGGTTATCCCCCAACGGCGACCATCCTCGCAGTTCCAAAGGGAAAGAAGCTCTGGCGATCAATACGTCCAGACAGAAGACTGCGGCAACCACGCAAACAAAACCGGGGACTTCCAGGCCCGTAGAGGTATACTCTTTCGACGACGACGACATTCCGAGTATATTCGAGTGTCTCGTCAAAAGTGGCAAAATCACCCTTCCGGAGGAGAGGCGGCCTAGTGAGGCCGACAGCGCCAACAACCCCAAGTACTGCATCTTTCACAGATACGTACACCACCCAACAAATGCGTGTTACATCCTGAAAAGGAAGATCCAAGAGCTGATCGATGCTAAAGCCATCACTCTGCGCAATAGCGAGAAGATGGTCACGGCCAACATGATCTCTCTGCAATTTGGCAATCTGCCTCCCCAAGAAGTACCGGACGGTGTTACACCTATTTTCTGGACAACGATGAACATCGTTAATCTTCCTCCGGCTAGGGGTCAAAATCATGACCTGTTACCCCTAAATACCCAGAGAGGCGAGATTATGTGGGTTCACCCAGACTTGGTGTCGGAGCTCGAAGAAGAGACTAATGCTACTAAAGCTAAGTCTAGGAAAAATTCCAAATGCAAACCCTGCCATATGGTTGCAACTTCTTCGACATCAGACGAAGACGAGGTTTTTGCCGCAGCAACCCGCTCAGGGAAGGCTTACCTCAAGGACTACGGAGCGAGTCAGGAAGAAGCACCTGCAAACGCTTCAACTGCCAAGCCTCCGGAACCAGAGCCCGTCGTACCAGAGACCGGTCCTTCGAGACCAACTTCGGCGGACAAGGGGAAGCAGAAAGAAGTGCGCTTCGATAAACCTGTAAAAAACATTCAAAACAAAGGTTTAGAGAAGTCGTACAACTTCGACATCTTGGCCTAACTGTCTAATACACCGGCCAGGTTGTCCATCTTCGAGCTACTCAGGCTCTCCCAAGACACTCGTCTAGCCCTGAGTGAGGCATTGATGCAGGCGGATACATACTTGACCCAACTCAAGTCCCCCGACGAAGAACCTGCAGCATGTCCCCGATGCCACAGTGTGATGGAGGTGGTCCCAAACATCACTTTCACTCAAGACGACATGCTGTTAAAATATAACAGGCATGACAGACCCCTCTACCACACCGGATACGTCGGTTCCATGGAGGTCGACCGGATTCACATAGATCCGGGATCCTCAATCAGCATCATTCCTCATAGTCTGCTTAGACCGCTGAGGATTCCTGCCAGCGAACTGGCTTACACCACCACTACTATTGTGGGTTTCAATGCCGGAAGGAGTAAGCCGTTGGGAAAAATTTGCCTGAGGATCCAGATTGGCAACCTCAGATCGGTGGCTATATGCTACGTCATCGATTCAGAGGTATCCTACAACATCCTGCTGGGAAGACCATGGATCCACGACCACAACATCGTTCCTTCGACTCTACATCAATGCTTCAAATATGTAGACGCCCAAGGGACAGTACAAACGGAGGTTGCTGACCTAAACCCATTTAAAGGAGTAGAATCCTACTACTCCGACGTCGTGTTATACTCTCAAGACTACACAGAAGAGGTGTCAACCCAAGCAGAGAAGGAATCCCACCAGGAACCTGAAGAACCTTCTGCCAAGCAACCTCTGTCAATCAAGGTGAAAGGACGGACTACCCGTCCAAAAGCCACAGAGCCTATGGCTATCCACCTGAACAAGACCAGGTCAGGGAAAGGGGGTGATCCTCTAGTGGTCACTTTAAGACAGAAGCCTCCGCCCTTAATCATCAACCTACGGCACAACAAGCAGCCGAGTGATGTAAATGCAACCAGAAGTGCGGTTTCTGATAATAATAAAGGACCTCTTTCCCAGTATATCGATGCTCGGATTCTAAATCAGGAATCCTCTCCCCATGATGATATAGAGCCTATAGCACAAAAATTCTTGGCAGCTATAGATTCCTATCATCCGTACATATGGGAAGTGATGTCATCATCCAATGTCACCACGACGTATGGACCACATGAGGATTCTATCTTCATTGTCCTACCTGCCCGAAACGGTCAGCGTTCAATAGTCTTCGGCCGCATGCGCAACGAACAGACTATACAAGAGGATTCCTTCGATGATGACTCTGGTGAAATGCAAGTTCATAGGTACAGCCCGCAAGCCTTGAAGATCATGCAAAATATGGGTTACAACTTAAGGATGGAACCAGGTCTCAACTACGGGAAGGCAGACGAACACCGCTGCTCGGCAATCTCCACTATCAACAAACTTGTTCCGGGTTAGGGTACGCCACCTCCCTTATGACTTTCAAGTCGAACGAGGACGTCTCTTCCTCTTTTCAAGATGGCTTATCTCATGCCCTCGAGCAAACATTATCAGCAAATATGGTAGCAACGGATTCCTTCGAATCAGACGAACGAGAATCCGAATAATTCGAGAATGACGCTTGGGCTCAGCAGATGGATACACAATGGGAGTTCCGCTTCAAGCAGAGAGAACCTCCCACTAAAGATAAAGTTATCCAGATTGACGTAGGGGATGAACTTTCACCAAAGCCGATATTTATCAGCACCGACCTTTCCGAAAAAGAAAGGGAAGAAATTACCCAGCTGATAAAAGAGTATATCGACGTCTTTACGTAAAATTATGAGGATATGCCAGGTCTTGATCCAAAGGTGGCTACTCATAAACTCAACATACTGCCCGATTCAAAGCCTGAGAAGCAGCACCAACGCCGGTTCTGCCCGGACATGATGGACGCTATTGAAGCTGAAGTCAAGAAGTTGATAGCCTGCGGCTTCATCCGTGAGGAACAACATCCCGACTGGGTCGCCAATGTTGTCCCGGTCATGAAGAAGAATAGGAAAGTACGGATCTGCATCGATTACCGAGATCTGAATACAGACTGCACCAAGGATGAATTCCCTCTTCCCATCACAGACGTTATGATCGACAATACATGCAGTTTTGAACGTATGTCTTTCATGGACGGATTCTCAGGATATAATTAGATCAAGATGCATCCTGAAGACGAGAAGCATACCGCCTTTCGGACACCACTTGGGGTATACTGCTATACGGTCATGCCCTTCGGATTAAAGAACGCCGGGGCTACGTACCAACGAGCTATAAGTGACATATTCCATAAGCATTTACGCAAGACAGTGGAGTGTTACGTGGACGATGTAGCTGTCAAAAGTTGTCTCAGGGATAATCATACCCAAGACTTAAAGACAGTATTTGAATTGATGCGCCAACATCAGCTCAAAATGAACCCTACCAAGTCCTTTCTGGGGGTATCTAGCGGCAAATTCTTGGGATTTGTCATCACCGCCAAAAGCATTCAAGTGGACCCTGATAAAGTCAAGGCCATCTTAGAAATACGACCGCCCCACAATCTGAGGGAACTCAGGGGATTTCAAGGTCGTCTGGCTTATATCCGAAGGTTCATATCCAACCTTTCCGGGAGATGCCAGCCTTTTTCTTGTCTCATGAAGAAAGGTGTATCCTTCGTATGGGACGAAGCCTGTCAGCAAGCGTTCGGGGATATCAAATGCTACCTCACTAGCCCGCCGGTTCTGGTACCACCCGTCATAGAAAAATCGTTCGTGCTATACATTCGAGCAATGGATCATTCTCTGGGAGCTCTTCTCGCACAAAAGAACGATATGGGCCACGAGCAGGCTATCTACTACCTCAGCAGGATGATGGTCGGAGCCGAACACCGGTACAACCCTGTGGAGAAAGAATGCCTGGCTCTGATGTTCGCTATTCAGAAAACCCGACACTATGTCACGGGCCAAACCATTCACATCATCTCCCGGATCAATCCTCTTCGGGTACTGATGAGCAAGCCAAGTGTTCTTAATTCCTGACTCGCGACTTGGGCGATGTTATTAACGCCATATGACATGGTGTACGTCCCTCAGAAGTCCGTCAAAGGCCAAGCATTGGCTAACTTTCTAGCTGCTCATCCGATCCCGGAAGCCTCCAAACTGTACGAGGACATTCCCGACGAAGTCGCAGAGTGTAACTCCGCAACAGAAGGCGATGCATGGCAACTGTTCTTCGATGGCGCCTCCAGGACTGGTCCCAGGGGACACGTGGTTTCAGGAGTAGGGATAGTCCTAGTCACTCCTGATAAACTCGTTATCTACCGAGCATATTCTCTTAGCGAGCCATGTTCTAACAATGTGGAGGAATACAACGCTCTACTAATCGGGCTCCAAGTCGCTAAAGAGCTGGGGGTCGAATCTCTGGAAGCATTCGGTGATTCTCTGCTGATCGTCAACCAAGTCAGAGGAATATATGAAGTCCGGAATCCCGACCTTATCCCCTATCACCGAGCAACGGTCGAGATAGCCATGACGTTCAAAGATTTCTTCCTTGAGCATGTACCTCGATCTCAGAATCTGGAAGCTGATGCCCTAGCCAGTCTAGCTGCAGATTTAGCCACCCCTGTAAGAAGGCAGAATTCGGTAATCCTTCTTAACAGAGACTTATTTTGTGTGAAAAATAACTTTCACATAGAATATAGCTACACGGTGAACGCAGATCCGCCCAGGAGAGACTGGAAAAGTCCCTTTATAGATTTTGTTGCATACAGAATCTTGCCGGAAGATCCTAAAGAAGCAATATCTGTCAAAAGACGATCATTACGCTTCTATTTTGACGCATCGTCGCAATGCCTATATCGCCGATCTTACGACGGACTCTTATTACGATGTCTCTCTGGTGATGAAGCACAGCAGATTATCCGTGAAGCTCACAACGGTGTGTGTGGGGTACATCAACCCGGTCCCAAGCTACAGGATCGTATCAGGAGAATGGTCTATTACTGGCCCACTATGATCGCAGACGCAATCCAGTATGCCAGACGATGCAGAGCCTGTCAGGTTCAAGCGGACTTCATACATCGACCGTCCGAACATCTACATCCTACGGTTGCATCGTGGCCTTTCGAAGCATGGGGTATGGATATCATTGGTCCTATTCACCCGTCTTCTTCCAGAGGTCACCGGTTCATACTGGCCATCACGGATTACTTCTCCAAATGGGCAGAGGCGATCCCTCTTGCTGAGGTAAAGACAACTAATGTGACCAGCTTCATCAAGCATCACGTCATTTACCGCTTCGGGGTTTCCCGAAGGATAATCCATGACAACGGGCCTCAGTTCATCAGCCATGCGTTCCACCAATTTTGCGATAAAAATCGGATACAAAATGTGGCCTCCACGGCATATTATCCAGCTGCTAATGGGTTGGCAGAAGCCTTCAACAAAACCATTATCAAGCTCTTAAAGAAGTTCGTCTCTTCGAACAAAAGAGATTGGAATGAGAAGCTGGGAGAATGTCTCTGGGCATACCGCACCACGGTACGAGCGCCGACAGGTTGCACGCCATTCTCATTGGTCTACGGCAGTGAAGCAGTCCTTTCTATCGAAATTCAAATTCCGTCACTCAGGATAGCCGTGGCTAACGAGTTAACTCGAGAAAAGAATGACCTGTTAAGGCTTCAAGAGCTAGAAGGATTAGACGAGAAATGCCTCCAAGCTCAGCAGCGCATCACGCTCTACCAAGCACCCATTTCCAGAACTTTTAATCAAAAAGTAAAGGAAAGAGTGTTCAAAGTCGGCGAGCTAGTTTTAGCTGTAAGAAGGCCAATGATTCTTACTCACAGGAGTAAATGCAAATTCCAGCCCAAATGGGAAGGCCCTTACGTGATCGAGATAACGTTCTCAAACGGCGCTTATAGGTTAGCCCAGACTAATGGAGACCTGCTAATGGCTCCTATCAATGGCAAATTCCTGAAAAGTTACTATGCTTAAACCTCCTCGGCTCAAGTAGAATAAGGTGATCTCATTCTGACAAAACTACTTCCAAAACGAAACTAGTTGGATCATATTTCTATCATGTCCATATGACCTCTGAATAGATATGCTCTACTAAAACTTACCGAAAGAATATCATGTCCATACTACCTCTGATATCACTTTCACCCAAACCTGTCATTTATATTCCGAAATGGTGGGTCCACAAAGTCAGATAAAAAGCCTCTTTATTATTCACAGAAAAGAGCAAAAGTACATTTGAAAAGCAAAAGCAAAAGTACATCATGAGGGGGGAGCGGTCAGGTCGCGAAGCTGCTGCGCCAGTACGGCTATCCTCTCATCCCGGGAGTGCAAGACGTCGGCACGAGCCCGCTCCAACCTTGCTGCATCATTAGTCAAGGCAACTAGCTTAGACCGGGCCTGCACAAAATCAGCATAGATAACACCCACATGTGTCAGGTTCTGCTGAACAGCCGCTCGTCGCTCCTTAAGCACATCTCGGGCTGCCGACAAAGACAGAGCCTTCGCCTCTGCACGAGCAAGCTCATCCCTTAATATGCGGACCCTCACTATCTCTTCCTCATATTCAGCTTCACACCGGGTCAACTCGGGGACGATATACTCCAGTTGGACGCGCTCATGATCCATCTCCCGCTGCTGAGCCACGATGGACTTATTTAGAGGCTCCATCTGTTCAACGAGATACGCAGTCAAGGAGTCGTATCTGGCCTGGACCAGAGCTTCAATGTTGCCTTGAGCTAGCTGTAGGTATTAGTTAATGGGTTGCTCCAAACCATTAACCATCGCCTCCAGCGCGTCAGCTACCCCGGTATCATCAAATTTCTGGATCGCCTCTATCGAGAATCGAGAGGATCTCTTCAGCGACGCAAAGTCCAGCTTCTTCGCCAACACCATTGACATTAGCATTCTCAAAGTAGTGTAGAAGATGCCGGTGTACTGCTCGGTCAGTGCAGCTAGGTCCGCATGAACGTGGAGAGTATCCGCGATTGTGGCGACTTCCCCTCCAAGAATAACCACAGACGATGTCGCCACAGCCGTCGCCTCAACAGGTGGTGCAATGAAAGAAGAATCGCCAACACCGGACGAAGCAACCGGCGTGCTCAAAGGAGGCACTGTCGCAATAACAGGTTCGTCCTCCTCTTGAGATATCGGAGTCTCCTCGACAGGCAAGCCAGCGCCCAGAGATGTCTCCTCTTCAAAATCGGGTACCTCCGTGTCGCCGCCAGAGCCAAAGGACGCATCTACACTACCCTCCCCAAAGAGGTCTTCCCCTGAAAGGAGGACAAAGGAAGTTAATATCAGCATAATATTAACTTCCCTAAAAGAAAAGGCGTGAAGACGACATTTACCCGGGACCGACGGCATATATGTCGCATCCTCAGCCTGTACAGCTAAATTATTTCTTAATGATGTTAGGCAAGCTGTCATACCTGGGGAAGGGGGTCTGCTAACAGAAGCTGACAGATAGTCTTCCAAGTCCTCCTCTAAATCCAACCGAGGCTCATCGGCTGGAATCGGGCTAGGTGTACTCGCAGGCATGACAGAAGTCCCTCCCGATGCCGATCCGGCTAGAGGTATACGGAACTTTATTATACTCAGCCCCGAAGGCGACCTTGCTCCACTACCTAAAGCAATAGCCGCGACACCAGTGTCCAGCTGAGATTCTCCGGTACCACCAGCCGGAACTGTAGAAGGTCCCTCTCTAAAAGGCGAAGAACCTCCAATCAAAGAATTGTCCCCAACACGGGGAGACGCGAGCTCACCTCCAGGAGCACCAATGCCAGGAATCCGGAGAGAATGATTTACCATCTTCTTCTTCCTCTTACGAGGGAAAGCTTCCTTGGAAGCAGGAGCCCTTCGCTTCCCAGAAACTACCAAAGCCCCTGCAGGCGGAGGTACTTCACCCCTAGGGACCGACACAAGGCTCATCCGGGGTAACGGACTCACCCTCGTCGGAAGAAACCGAGGGGACTTCAACTCTTCCCCCAGGCTTGGAAGAGGGCACCCTAAAGCTTCCATGCATATCAAAATCATGATGGAAGGTGTTTGTTGCCACATAGAACTGGGCATACGAATGCAGGATGTGCAGCTCCGTGGAGAGTGTAATGACGGGCACAATAAAAATTGCCCCAGTACAGCCCATAATAAAATATTGCCATCCTCGTGCCCCATCAATGAGTCCACCTCTGGACCTGAAGCTGGTGACGGCGTTGCCCACATGCAACTGATCATACCCAAACTGCCAGGCAAACCGACTGGGCAAGTAGGGCTCCAAGAAGCAATGATCTTCGCTTCTGTACAGCAGATGGGATGGTCTAATACAGACCAACCAATTAAAAGCTTCGGGAGAAAGAATGGTCTTCTTTCTACCCGAATCCTCGAGCCTAATCTCCGACTGATTGCGATGTACAAGAGGGACGGTGCAGAAAAGCTTCCAACTATGACTGAAGCCTAGCGCCCGTCGACAGTCTATAACTGTGTTCACGTTCTAGGAAGACTTCCGGTAGTTCAACAAGAAACTACCCCCTGAACTACTGCCGGAACCGGGAGACATCACCCGGGGGTTATGGAGAATTAACCACCCCATCAAATACAGGTATGGTAATTCTATCCTGGGAAAGCTATCCCGCCGAATTTCATCGACGAGCAGCCCATCGGTCATGGCCCTCAGGCCAGCTTGTATACGGTACACCATGGCAGGGAGCAAGCCCAGTCTTGCCCCGAACACCAGACGCACTGCAGGCCAGAGCGTGTTGCGGTGAATGCGGTCCGCAGATGCGATGCCAGGCACTACTAATCGGCGCAGCCATATGGAGAGGAAGCCAGCCAGTTGAGCCACCCTGGACAGAGGCCTGCGACAGCGCCTCAAATAGCTATAGGCCTTAGTGCCTTCAGGATACTTTCCCGTCCCTTCATCGAGGAACTGATCCGGAGCACCAACATCCACTATGAGATCGTCAACTACCTGAGCATTAAGCGCACTCAGGGGATTCACAGGCAGATCCTTGCCCTCCAATACCTTCTCCGGCATAGCAGTCCTGGACCGGTGAAAGAAGAGATAGGACGTCCATTTGCTGATGTGAGCCAAATCTGAGGGCTCATCATAAAAAGTGGTGCAGGCTAGGTAATGGCACATCAGCTCCTGATAGACCTCCACTACCCGAGGGTCTGAACCCCCCAGCTCCCGGTTCGTGGGAACATACTCTTCGTATGGAGTATCCCCCATCGACGGTCTTGAGATCTCTGCCATCTCATGCAGGGCCAATCCCAACTCCCCCAGTGGAGTGGCGAAGGTCCCGGTAAGCGAAATATATCGCTCCATCAGTGCTAAAAATAGGTTAGGGTTAGGAGGTAACCCAACACTGGTAGCACTTACAGCTGCAAATAGACCAATGTTCTCCAACTCGGTCTGGAAATGCTTCAAGGCCCAATCAACTAAGCGAGCCCACCGGAGATTTGAAGGGGTGATCCACCCGCCACACCGAAGGTTCACCTTAGGGTATACTCCCCTACGCCCCATAAAATCATTACAGAAAGTCGGTAACTGGACCGGCTGGATCACCAAACTGTCTTTACTCGGGACACTGCCCGGGTACAGCCCCCCTGAACAGCGTCACAGAGCCAGAAGGGCGGCTGACAAATGACCCCTGGTCAGCTCCTCTCAGATGAAAGATCTTCCCCGGCTTGCCGTGAAGATCGGAGGTCAGCGTCCACGACATCTTCTTGGGATGCGTAGCATAAAAGAAGGCCGAGATGGGGTAGTCTCTCGGCATACTGGGCAGATACAAGACCAAATCCATGGCAGGAAAAACCTAGAGTTCTCTCTTAGGCTTTGTCTGGGACCGCTTATCGATCATGTCCCCGAAGAGGAAAGTCGGCTTTAGGTATTGCTCCCCGTCTACGTACGTTAGGGGCTCCCCGTTGATCATGCTCAGCAGCATTCGCTCGCCCTGAGCCGATATCAGAATTGCCCTTCCTTCGGGATATTGGGGCCCGGAGATAGAAAATGTCACGTGCGACAGATCCTCCAGATAGTTGGAGTACAGCATCCCGACGGCAGAGCCCATCACTTCAGCTAGCGGAGACTCATGCAAGTTAACTGTGAAAGTACAAAAGAAACACGTCAGTTCCTAAACTAGACGGTTCCGGACTTGCAGCATCCAATCAACAGTTCGTGCCCTACGCCGAGACTGTGAAACTTGAACCTTTACGCTGGAATCCATTTCCTTAACGTAAAAGTCAAGATTGCCAGTATACGGTCTGTGCTTTACGCCAGATTGATTAAATTAAGTTATTACGCCAGGATTTCCATCCACGAGCATAAAACTCAAAATTTTAAAACACCAAGTTTTCGGCGGTCAAGGGTTTTACGCTCGACTACGGAAAAATAGAGTTTTTACGCTGACACATTAGGAATGTGGGCGTAAAAAGATGAAATGTCTCCGTGCATCATCTTCCTCAAAGAGGCTATCAGCACAGAAGACGACCTAGCGCGGTCACGTTCAACGTGTGCGAAGGATTTTCAGTCATTCTCTTCTTTCCCAAAAGCTCTACCTTCCAGGCCGGGTGCACTACTCGTCGGCGGGATGCTCCGCTCAGAATGAAGTTCGCCTTGTCCAACCAGAGACTCTCTCGCTTGGGCCTAAGAACGAGAAGAGGAATCAACCTTCTTTCCCTTGGCGGAGAAAGTTTGTTTCGAAGCCATTACTGGAAACTTTGAAGACTCGAAGAAGAAACGGAGAAGAACTCGAACAGTCGAAAGCTTTCTCTCGCAGAAGACGGATGAAAAGTTCTTCCCCTCAGAAACTTGGGATATATATAGAGTTCGGATGGACTCCTCGGACCCCGAACCAAATCTCCTAATTAATATTCGGTTATGATTGGGTCCCACGTTAGCCTATTTATTCAGAGAAGGCGGATAGTCAGCGAATTCGAAAAGTTTTTCGTGCAAAGCAGGTTCGTGGTTTCTACGCTAAGGAGCTTCCTACGCTCGACAGCTACAAATCTACGATTTTACGCTCGCAAGCTACAAGTCTATGGTTTTTACGTCCGGATGCCTTTGTGCTCGGTAGCTTTTATGCTCGAGAGGCTACAAACCTACGACTTCACGCTCAGCAGATACCAAATCGATGATCTCACGCTCGGTGGCGCATAGTTTACGCTCGGAGGCGACGGATCCACGACTTCACGCTCGGAAAAATTTTCTTTTCAGAAGCAACAAATCCACAGTTCTACGCTAAAGAGCTTTCTACGCTCGACGGCTACGAATCTACGACTTTTTGTTCGACAGCTACAAGTCGAGTTTTACGTCCGGATGCCTTTGTGCTCGGTAGCTTTTATGCTCGAGAGGCTACAAACCTACGACTTCACGCTCAGGAACTACAAGTCTATGATTTCACGCTCGATGGTGTTTAGTTTACGCTCAGAGGCTGCCAACTCATGATTTCGTGCTCCATGACTTCCCGCACATCTGAAAGATATGCAGGCCAGAGTACGCGTACATCTGACGATCCTCAAGGCGGTCAATTACAGGAGTTCATACAGAAGATACTCCTTCTTGACCTCAAGATATCCTAAGTACCCGAAGCATACAGAGTTCAACGTTAAAGAAAATTACTCTTCTTCACGGGTCGATTCGAAGTTCATCCAGACTCCAGTCTGAATATTTTATCTACCAAGATGGCAAATCAGTTTGACAGCCATTTCTCGCCCTGTTCCAAGGGATTTTTGAGAAATCATTCTTGAAGATGATGTCTGAACAAAGAAATTATGTTTATTAGAAGTAACAGTTCAGGATTCTACGCGGTTCCTCACTCTTAAAACAGCAGGACAGTTCGAACACTCGAATGCTAAAGCGGCTTTCTACGCATCCCTAGTTATGAGTAAAAGACAGGACAGGATCCAGCACTCTTTCTAAAACAGAGTCGGCATAAAGAATCAGACGTGTCGAAGCTACACACATTCAGACTTCATAGCAAAGTATGGCAAGATGATCATATAAAGAAAGAAAGACGATTTTATTAAAGATTAAAGTCATGATTACATATGAGGAGAATCCAATCTACAAGGGTTTTTCTTTATTTTCATGATTACATCTGAGGGAAACCCCGTCTACAAAGGGCTTCCTCATCATCGTCTGAAGATCGCACCGAGAAGCTGTTCTGACAGGTTCTCACGATTGGTGAAGGTCTTCCTCTTCTTCCAAGACGGTTCGTCGACATCCACAGTCGATGAACAAGAAGATGATCAGTGGCGAAGGATACAAAAATGGGCATAGACCCATCCTCCAACAGAAGAAAAGCAGGATAAATCTGCTTTCCTACAGACCACCGCCACTCAAGCCGGGACAGAGCTAGTCTATCTGCCTCTCGTCACCAGAGGTAACGGGAGAAGGTGCCACCTGCAAGCAGCGTGGTGAAATACGATTCTTCGTCTCTTCCGAAGAACCACCATATTAAGTTGCTGATTATCCCGAGCAAAGGAGACTATGATATCCTTCCATGATCCATCGTTGCAGAGGATATTTGCTCGAAGACGCTATCTTTTTTGGCTCCTTACATGCTGGAAGCGCATGATCTCCTTCTTCCTCAAGTCGACCCGACGAACTACGGCCATCATCTCTGTATGATGAAGGAAGTGTGGGAAGAACAGGAGAACTCCTCAGCCTTTTTATAGGCGAGAGAGAGCACCGATCCCCAATGAATCCGCCATAAAGTCAGCCTCGACCGTTTCAAAACTCTATTCAGAAATATTTCGAGTTACGAGGAACGGTTCATGCTTCATTCAAAGTGTTTCAAATTACGAAGAATTTAAAAGCTTTGAAGGGGGTTTTGTAGAAGCATGAAAAATACGCTGGAAGCTCTACGCAGCATATTGATGCAAAGCAGCATAAACCGAGGACTTCAGAGCCTTCAAGCGTGCAAACAGAGCTTCTCCACCAAAGTACAGTGAGAAATACAGGCTTAAGGACCATCCGCGTAGGACAGTACGTCCAGGCTGCTTCAGCATAAACAAGGGCTTCATCGCCTTTATGGCCTAAAACTCATCCTCTTTTCATGCAGCATTAAAGTGTACAAGGGACGCTTTGTATTCTCCGAAGTGAACCTGTCATAGCCTGCAATGAACCTGTCAGAGCCTGCAATAAACCTGACGTCTCGACTTCTGACAAAAGGATACTGCTCGACTACCCAGGCGACGGCTATAATGATAGCGAGGCACTGCAACCCAGGCTATCATTTACTGCCATTTCCCTTGCGTAAACCGCTTTTATGTACACAGAGGAATACGCTGCCTAGTTTACAAAGGCAGATGAGAGCTCCTTATGCTCCGCAGAAGACAAACCGCCTGCCACGTCAAAAGCTGCACCTCATACGAGATTCGAGGCACGTCTCTGCATTTTTTATGCACAGAACGGTGACAGGTTCTCGAGGCACGTCTCTACATTTGAAGCACTGAAAACTGACAGATGCCTGAGACACGTCTCTGCACCATGCGCAGGCCAAGTGACAGACCTTCAAAACATGCCTCTGCGTTTAATGCACCGGATGATGGCAAATCTCCACAATTAATGCTGGGGATTTGATTATATCTCCAAAAGCCGTAATTCCGGCTAAAACGTCCACATCCACTCGGCCTCTGTGCCCATTCAGCTTCGGTGCCTGCTCGGCTTCTACGCCTATTCAGCTTCGGTGCCTGCTCGACTTCTACGCCTATTCAGCTTCGGTGCCTGCTCGGCTTCTACGCCTATTCAGCTTCGGTGCCTGCTCGGCTTCTATGCCTATTCAGCTTTGGTGCCTGCTTGGTTTCTACGCCTACTTGGCCTCTACGCCTACTCGGCCTCTACGCCTACTCGGCTTCTATGCCTACTCGACTTCTATGCCGGTTTGATAACTATTTGGCTTCTATGCCATGGTGACAGATATTTGACTTCTATGCCAACCTCTTCTACACGATGGATACCTACCTACGTGGCTTCTACGCCATGATCTTCGTAGCGATTATACGCGTTTTGTCCCTTAGTTGGACCCGCGTCACACGCTCATTCAAAGGATCATCTATACGCAGGCATTGGTTATTTTAACCGTTGTGTAAAAGGGTGCTGTACTTTCCACTACTCGGTTTTTACACCGATTGAGTGGTCACTGTCACTAAAACTCTATAAATAGAGACCTCTATCAACAGAGGAAGAGGTCGAAGGATGAAAGGTGGAGGAAATTAGGTCTGAAAACTAATCAAGAAATCCAGGATCAGAGCCAACGGTCGCAAAGATCGAAGGTCAGACGGTCGAGAGAGAGAGAGAGAGAGAGAGAGAGGAGAATCTGGAGCTCAGGCAAAGAGAAGGGATCGACGACTTTGGCATCGGGCATCCACCTTCTTTAGCAACCCTCGAAGCTGCTACCTATCTTCCACGGCACTTCTTCAAATATCGTGTGGTACAAGGGCTAAAGTGATCGACTGCAGATCAGACAACTATAGCAATATTCACCCAGATTAAATAAATTGTACTTAGACATCCTCGTGTAGGATCGAATTTGTACAATCTTGTTTGTAAACAATAAAAGAAGGGGCGGATCTTCGCACAAGACCTCGTTTTTCCCGCATTCATTAAATCTTTTCTCGTTTATATTACATCCCAAAACATATAGCATCCCTTAGGCTAATAGAAATTTGTTAGACTATTTGAACTAGTTTATACTTTTAATAGTTTTATAAGTTAGTCAAGACTTTAACTGTTGGCCAAAAACTTAGACTATGCCTAGGAAAGAATTGAAGGCACTTGTTTCGAACTGACGACTATGACAAATCGCTGGCAAAGCAGCGACAGCTGCAGCTAGACCGTTGTAGTAAAGTAGTCGAAGTATTTGCAGACATATTGGTCAGGTGGCATGGCAGTATTAGACTACGATACTTGACGGTTACAAAAAAAAATCATGGTTGTGAGATTCAAGACAAGTACCACAATATTCTCGACCCAATAAATATATTCGTCTTACAACCTAGACAATAGCCTCAAGAGACTGTGACTACTAGTAGAACTTTTGTAAGTTGGATAGTGTAGACGAGTTAGAGTATAATATGATAGTGTATGGACAATAAATGAGAAGTATTAGAATGACAGACCATGACTTTTAGGAAGCACTGCTAGATAGCTATGTAGTGTAATAGCTATAGTGATTATTATGAATATGGGTTAGTGTCAATTTCGAGGACGAAATTTTTGTAAGTTTGGTAGATTGTAAACCCCCTCACCCAAAATAGGTATTTTGTGTGTATTTTATATTATTATATTTATTATAGATTATTTTAAATATTAAATTTCTTTAGAGTATTCTCTTAGTTAATTAGAAAATAAATTTTTTGATATATTTACTTATATAAATATTTATTTAGAATTATTTTTAGGCTATTTTAGATTTTTGAAGATTTTTCTAAAATTTTATGTAATTTAAACATAGGGAACGTAAATTTCTAGGACTTCTATGATTTACTATACGACCATACTTGCATGTTGTTCCTACCAAATATTTATTTTAGTTTAAAATATTTAATTATATTTTTCTGTAATTTATTTAGAATTTTAAGAAATTTATTTAGATTTTTAAAATTATTTAGAATTTATTTGGATATATATAGTCTTAATATTAGATAGATGCTAATTTAGTGTTAATAGATATTAATAAAATTATATATAAAATTATTTGAATTATCCTTAATTATATTTAAGATTATAAATTATTGAGATAAACTCAAACTCTATTTTAAATTAATTCAAATCCTGAGCCTACTAGAAAAGCAACTTCATGCATATCCTATCCTTATTTAAACTGATCATATTCATATTCAAATTAACCAATCCTAGTCATATTCAATTAAGTAGTGTCCACCATTATAAATACCTCATCTTCATATTTTACTTCCCCAAATCCACCTCTTTTTCGTCCAAAAATAGTCAAAATTTGTCATAAATTCAGCCTCATTTTCTACTAGTTATGACGAATTAAAAAGACGATATCTCCTAGCTCCGGACTCCAAACGCGCTCCAGTTTTTTTTGTTATAACCATATCAAGGTTAGTTTTCTGAATATATAGATTATTTTAATAATTTATGAACCTATTTTTCCAAAAAATTCTAAAAGTGTCAGCTGTCCGAAATCAGACGCGTTTTGGTATTTTTGAGATTTCGGGAGATCCCGAACTCGGAATTACAACCGATTGAAGTTTTGGAAAGCTGACATGATGAACTTCCAGAAAAGTATTTTTACAGAATTTAAAATATAAGTTTATTCTAGTGTAAAATTTGTGCAACGTAGAGGTAAATAGAAAACCACCGAAAACTGTCATCTGTGCGCCCTTGTGGCCATAACTCTTTACCGACTTGTGATTTTATGAAATTATTGATTCCAGTGTTCATGTAGCATTAAAATATATAGGATTCCACACACAAATCCAGGATTTGAGTCGGTTGACTTTTTGGTCAACGGATTGCCTTGATTTGCGTGCCACGGATCACAAATCCTTAAAGTTGACTTTCTTTGGACCAAAATTAGAGCTTAATAATAAAATCAGATTATAATGAGATTAAAATACTATTTTAGGTTATTTTATTCAGAATTAAAATAGATTAAATGGAGGAACCTATTTACCTACTTTTGTAACCTAACTTGTTTAATTTATGTGACGGGTAGATCGGACGACGCCTTGAGTTGGGACTTCATCCTTTTCAGACCAGGCAAGATACCTTGCTAAATTGTTTACAGTACTTTGCATGCTTAGTATATTTCTGTATATTTATTGCATTTCTATTTATTCATTTCATGTGTAGTTTCTTTCAGTCATTACTATATATTAGATATGTTGACACACACTTGACACTTAGTATCATAGAGGACAATCATTAGGCGTATGGGCTTTTAACCACTCTGGTAAATCATAGTATATAGCTCGCACTATGGGCGTGTGTCGCGTTGGTCGCTACCCCTGAGGTATGTCGATTTATGTAGAGTCGCACTGGTCGCTACCCCCGAGGTATGACGATTTTTGATGTCCACTGGCGGGTGTGTGAGTTGTGAGGCTTAGATCGAGTAGCCTACCCTTGCCCATATGTCGAAAAGTTGTCCTCATTTGCATTCATATAGATTATCTTGTACAGCGTACTTATTTATTTTTCAAACATTATGCATGTTTACTATATTCAAATTGGCATGCTTCTATGTATCTTGTTACGTCCCTCTGAGGACCTGGTCCCTTTCCAGGTGTAGATGTTCATGACTATTCAAAGAAGCACAGATCATGACTTACTACTTATCTTTTTCGAGGAGGTCATACCTTCTGAGCATCAGTGATTATCTCTAGCGATGGATCGCTTCGCTGATACACTTCTATCATCATCTTATTTATATTATAGATTTACCCTTCTCCCTCATTTTAGTATTGATATAGTCATTGGTAGTGGATTTATCTCCACCCGACTATTAGTTATAGATTATTCAGAATCTTTATTCTAGTTTAGTTATATTCCTTTCCGTGACTATTGTGTGGATGAGATTAGTATATATGTGACTTGCGATACTATATTTATACCACATGTGAGTTTATATTCATATTACAGCGTACGTGTGTATTATGGTATCCATATATTGGAGTTGCCATATACATACAGCTGGCATGGTTACGTGTTCCTGGTCCTTCGTATTTTGGGACTGGGGCGTGACAGTCATTGCTCAAAAAATGGCACAACAAATAGCGCCTTCAACGACTAGGTCAAAGGGGAAGCAATGCAGGCCGAGCCGAAGGATCCTTGCCTTAGAAAGCACCAATTGTAGACTTTGGATGCTCAACGCAGCTCAACAAGTCTCCTTGTGCACAGAATCTAAGTCTCGTATGACTCATCAGCAATGGCGCATGATAGGCAGTGTTCCATTATACGCATCCGAGCATGTCTTCAGTACTTTTTGTCGTAACGAATCCTTATGGGCAACAGGCAGTATTTTCCTGCACGATATACAAAAATGGGCAACAAGCGGTGGTCCTCAACGTAGTAGACAATCGTGTGCATGCGACAGTGATCCTACGCGTACAACTCAGATAACTCGGTCATGTATACGTGGCAGTGTTCCTGTGCACAGAGCTTCTTATTCGGCGTAGGCTAAGTCATCAACAATATTCAAGGCAAGAAATGATGAGCTGCCCCAGTTCCATCACTATAGCCAACAATCACTCATCTCATGTCGAAGATGGGATATGACCTACAAAAAGTCGAAGGTCTGAACTTTGGCAAAGGACAGTGTACTCTTTTATAATCCGACCGTTATTACAACAGCACTCGCAGAGGGCTAGGATATGGAGATGCTTGTATGCGCCATGACTCACAAGACGGCCAAAAAATTCTAACCTAAAGGGGAGGACCCGTTCATTATGGAAATCGTATTTTCCAATGGCGCATACCGGATAGGGAAACCCAGTGGCGACTTACTCATGGTGCCTATCAACGACAAGTTCCTAATAAAAAGTACTACGTCTAAACTAGACTTGTACTCCCCTCATCCCCGGCGGGACAATCCAAATGTATAAATCAACTATTGGTTCTTCATCCCCAACAAGTGCCCACGTGCAACATTCTCCCCTTCTTTATAAATTCTCATAAAACCCATCATCTGTATCCTGGAACCCTGGATACGCAACGGATAAGGAGTCCCCAAAGTCTCCCAAGCGGAGCGGTCCTCAGGTCCACTCGCACAATCCTACAGTGACCACTCAAAAAACTAATCTCTTTAGACGCTAGCCATGTCCATATCACCTCTGAGCTATCGTCCCATCAATCTTCCCAGCGAGCATTCCTCAGGTCTATCTTTATGTTCGAATATACCACCCCCAGCAAAAATCACTCCTCAGCGAGTTTCTCGGATATCGGTTCACGTCCATATTACCTCTAAACTGATGTCCTAATATTTTTTCTCGGCTGAGTTTGCCATATCTATATTACCTCTGAACAAACATCTCGGGTCTTGGCTATCGATCATCACGTCCATATTACCTCTGATATCGGTTATTATTTTCACTTATCACCCATACTCACCAAGGTACGCCAGCGGTAAAAAGTCCACAAAAACTGCCACGTCTATATTACCTTTGGCAGAGCTTGTCTCAAACCTATTACTTGTACTATCATGCGCAAAAAAATAATGGGTCCATAAAACCTATCACGTCCATATTACCTATGATAGGGTTTGTCTCGAATCTATTGCTCGTACCCCAAAGTGCACAAAAGGGTAATACGTCCACCAAAATCCTCCAGCGGGATGCCCTTAATATCAACAAAATCTATCACGTCCATATTACCTCTGATAGGGATTATTTTCGAATATATTATTTGCACTCAAATGTGCGCAACAAATAATAGGTCCACCAAAAATCCCTCAGCGGGATGTTCGCAATGGAAACGAATAGTTCAAGTCCACATTTTCTCTGAACTACGTCTCTCCACTTCCCCCACAGAGTCATATCTTACCACGTCCACATTACATCTGAGTAAGATATTTCTAAAACTTTTTTATCTCTACACGACCTAAGATATGATTATTGGGATTTAGAGTGATCCTCTCAGAGACCTGGACTGACATAGCGGTGTGAACACATTAAGCGCACCTCAGTACATGAAGTACGGAAAGTGGTCATTTTTCTTCCAGTACACAAATTGAGTCAGCAAGACAATCGCAACAGAAAAGAAAACTTTTATTTCATATAAGTAAAAGGAATAAACTATATTTGGGGACAACGTCCTGACCACAAAATCAAAACAAGCTACGACAAAAAGAAACAAAAGGGGAGTATCTATCTCCCAAACAAAAAAAATTAAAACAGAGCAAAAGACAGTTTCAGAAAATGAAACACGAACTACTGCTACTCCATATCAGTATACAACTCCTTTATTCGCCCTTGGAGCCGAGTAATGGAAGCATCAATCTTCGCTCTCACTCTGCGCTGGGTTTCCTGAACCAGAGCCGCGGGATCATCAAGGTGGGCATACTCCTGGTATTTGTCCTTCATCCTCTTCAATGTGTCCTACAAGGCAGCTGAAGACAGGGCCACCTTGCTAGTTTCCTCGTAGATAGCCTCCCTCTCTCGACGAGCCTCCTGGAAGTTGCCCTCCACGACCGCCAGCTTGGCTTGAAGTTGCACAATTTGTTCATTGATCGCAGCCATAGCATGGGTTCTGGAGTCTTCCCGAGCAAGACAGACCTCCCCTCAATCATTCAACTCGTCATGCTTGAGGCCCAACTTCTTGATGTCCTACTCCAGTGCCTTCTTGTTCCGCACATAAGCAGTCTTCACCTCCTCTATGGATGTCAGAAAGAACTTAAGTTACTCTTCCACTGTGATGACCAAGTCAGTCTGTTGCGCATGTTGCAATTCATTCAGGCGTTGCTCCACCTCGGCCAACTTTTGGCTCAAAAGGTCAGCCAGTTGCTCATGACCAGGAAGGGTCTTCAAAAGCTCAGCCTGATTCTGGGAACAATGCCTAGCCCAAGTAAAAGCCTTGCCTCGTCCCAGGATGGTTTGCACCCCCTGCTTCAGGTGCATGTAGAAGGTTTGAATAGTAATCTTCGAAGTGTCTTCTACGTCAGCAAATGTGGAAGGATTCAAAGGAGTCATGACTGTGGGGACTACAGTCGGCCGCAGAGGAGGCATAGCAACAGTAGACGACCCCTGTAGCAGAACGGTAGTCGCGAAATATCGAGATGCTTTGGCTTCTGCAAACTGCCTCCCAGTTGAAAGAAGCGACTGGGCACTAGGTAGTCGAGTAATATCGACCGTCGTAAGATTGACGTCGAAGATGTGTCGGCGTCAGCCTGTCCTACAACAACAGATGAAGGGGCAGGCACCTCATCCCTGACAACCGAATCCCCTTTTATACCAGTCTCAGCAATAGACCCAACAGGGGGTTCTTCATTCCTAGCCAGAGGGGGAAGAGGCATAGACCTCTTCCGAATGAGTCAACTGCCCCCCTCCTTCCTCTATACCTTCCTCGGCAACTACATATGTTGTTCGTAGAAGGGAGTCGCCGCCTGTAGGATCACAGCTACTCATGGGCAAGGTTACCCGAAGAATTGAAAACTCAAGCCAGAAAATATCATCTCTGGTAAAACGGAGAAATAGCGTACCTGGAGAAGATAGCATGTTTGAAGGCTCACCCGCCACAGTTGGAGTCACCTCCAAAGCACTCAAGTTACCTCCCAAGACTTGGAGAGCGGCGGGTTCCGTTGACGGCTCTTTAGGGATATGATCACCTGAATCCTCAGGCACATGCTCTTCAGTGGCAGCCTCGGACTCGTAAGAGGTCGTCCCCTCCTCCAGTTTCGTATAAGATACCCTGGCGGCCATCGACCGTCGAGGGCGGCCCTTCCTCCCTTGTGTCTGCAAATCATCAAAAATACCAAAACCAAGGTATTCATACGAAGGAATAGGAAGAATTAAACTAAAAGAATTTACGGATACCGCCATAGCATCCAAAGTGGAGTCTAGATCAGATACCACCAATACAAGGGGTCCTACCTCCTCCCTCACAGAGCTCTCCCCGCTAGGGTCCGACTCTCCGACAGGTCCTTCCCTTGGGGCCACTTCGACTCACGCCTTCTTGGGATGACCGAGGTGGCGAGCCACCGCGGACTTGCGCTTAGGAGGAGGAGGGTCGTCAGGAGAAGTCCCATCTTCGGACGTCGGATCCGAGTCAACAAGCAGAGGTCGAGCTACACTTTGCCCTTCTTAGGCGTCTGTCGACCTTTCATCGACGAGGGCACAAAGACGGTACCGGCTAAATAGGTCATATCTGGGATATAGTACGCTGGCGGCTTATTGATTGTGCAATAAAAAAGTCCCGCTGCATACAGTATGGTCGGCGCCACCTTAGCTACAGGAACCCGAACTCCACCTCTGTACCAATGGCAGTATAATAACTCCATGCTCGAGCACCATCGAGAAGACCACCAACAATCCCAAGCGAGGCCCTGGGAGTCTACAGTAAAAGTTGGCTATATCCAAATTGACGGGCAAATCGACTAGGAAGATAGGGCTCCTGAATTCGTGCAGCAAGGTACCCTTCTTCCACTCTCGTATCTTCCTGCACAGTTATACAAATATCGATCTGTTGAATCCTATGCGAAGACCACATGATCCTCTCGAACCCTATATAATTAGTTCGAGGTATCGTGTCCTGTGTCGGTCGTAATTTGTGACGCAAAACAGGAAAAAATGACCCATAGTTCAAAAAACTGTCCCAAACACCCATGTTCTTGGCCATTTTTCTTCCAACCTAGTTAATATTTTTAAATTTTACTTGAACAATAATTTAAACAATATAACCAAGATTTAATCACATTAATTAGTTTATTTTAATTTATTGTATGCTATGATTTATTCACGATTGAAGTTGACCAAAAACTTGGTTTTCTAGATCCAAAATTTTCTGAAACGGGGTGCGTTTCACTAAACGAGACGACTTCGTCGTGTAAAAATTGTATCGAAAGGCGCGTATCGTCAACACGGACATGTGAGATTTTGTGAAAGTTGATTTGGATTTGTGTGCACACCGAAATCAACGTGTATCCGCCGAAAAATCCCGCATCGGCTTATTCTGACACTCATCATAATATCGTGTGTGCTTGTCATTTCGCAACAAAACTTGCACCATCGGATTAATAGCATTACGCTGGTCATGTGACCCAAGTTTGGTTCGATTTTGAGAACGTTGACGAAACACCATTTTGTGGGCCCTACAGTTCTATTTGATGGGCAATTTCGTGACCGGCTCATCGAAATCCAATTTTGGATATTTTTTTGGGTTCGTATCATCGTTCTGGACTCGTAGACACTAAGTTTGATAAATTTGGAAAACTTTGTCTCTGACACATTTTTTGGTGCGAAGTGGGCCACATGTGGACCCCGCTTTGACAAAAAACTGTCAATTCTGCCCATGTATCCAAATTGGACTTATGGGTAGTCAACCCTAGCTATTTCAAGTATTCTGATAGCAATGGTGATATTTATTTCAGCATCCGGAGGCGTACCTGGAGATTCCACTGTTATCGGAGCAACTATCGGAGTTCAGAACCCAGGCAAGTGTACCTTGCCAAACTTGCAGTAGTTTCTTTAATATTAATTGCTTTAGTTATTTATATATATATACTTTTATATTATCCATGTTTAACCTAGGATCGTGAGACGTTGCTTAACGTCCGAACAAGATTCGGGTATCGACGTCGTACGCGGAGTCATGTAACGTCACTTAGAGAGTTGATACTACGATCCTATATATTTTTACGTACTTGCTTTATCAAGTACGCCATAGCATAGGATACTTGACACTATTTATGTGACAATCTTTCCTGAGTTATTCATGGTGATTCTGTATAGGTTTACATGATTTGTGACATAAGACTTGCATATACATAGATATCATTATGACTCGTTGTACTAGCTAGAGGTCATGATCTTGCGTGTTATGGACATGAGATGTGAAGTTATATTGGGTGGGGAGAGACACACAGGCAACAGGCTGATTATATATATTATGTTACTGGAGAGTGCTTTAGTCTCTGTACCAGAGCTTTGGCACATGTATTTGGCCTTTCGTGATATTACTTGCTGCTATCGACTTTCCGACACAGAGCTTGTAGTAGTCTCAGCCTGAGTACTAGTGATACTCTCATTTGTATTTCACATAGCTGGTTATATAGCTTGTCCTGAGAATCTATTTTTATATACTATATTTTATTTGGCTTGAGTTATTCTTGTACCTTGCTATGTCCCCTGAGGACTTGGATCCGGATTATGTCTCCAGGTACAGCAGAGAAGGATTTCTCCAAGATATACGAGACAGGAGCTGACGTTGGAGCAGTACTGGCACCAGAGGACGAGGTTGTGCCAGAGGATTTCTCCTGAGTATTCTGTTACATACTCAGTCTATAGAGAATTTAACATCTCTGTCTGGCAGCAAGCCTGGCAACTCCTCTGGAAATACATCCAGGAACTCCGCTATCAGAGGATGTGGTAACTCCTCTGCTTCCTTCCTGGCTCCGCAAAAAGTGCCTCTGTTATGCTTTGCTGCTCCTCTGGCGACCTCAAACTCTGGCTCTCCTGGTGGTCAAAATATTACTCTGCCTCCGTGACAATCTATAGTAGCATGGTGTCTACTCAACCAGTCCATTCCGAGTAAAATATCGTATCCCGGAAGTGGTATGACGAGTAAACTCACGCTCAACTCTAGGCCTCCCAATGATACTTTTTGATCCTTACAATAATCACGGACTAGGATAATGCCTCCTCCTATCGTGATCTTGCAAGTCCTATCTAATGGTTCTATTTCTAAACGATGCTTAAGAGCATAAGATACAGATACGAAACTATGGGAAGCGCCAGAATCAAATAATGCAAGTGCTGGAATAGAATCGAGAGAAACTGAACCTGAAATCATGTCTCCAGCTGGCTCGGCCTCCTCAATCGTCATGGCGTATGTGCGTCCCTGTGGTGCTCCTCTCTGCAGCTGCTGGTGCTGAGCAAACCTCTACTGCTGTGGTGGAAGTGGAGGTCCCCTCTGCTGGCCTCCTGGTACAGTAGGTACTCTGGCTGGTCCTCTCTGAGCGGTTGTTCCACCCTGACGAGTCTGAATAGATGGACAGTCCCCCAGCTGATGTGCTGACGATCCACAGGACAAGCATGTGCCCAACCTCTTCCTGCAAATGTCTCTGGTATGTCCCATCTTTCCATAATACGTACACTGGGCAATGGGCTGATTCTGTCTCTGTGGCTGCTGCTGCTGCTGGATGTGTCCTCAAGCTGGTGCCTGGTGCTGCTGATGCTGCTGCTGGTACGGCCTCTGTTGTTGTTGAAAGTGTGGGCGCTTGGCCGGTCCTGTGTTACCACTTGTTCCTCCAGAAGTGTCGCGTCCTCGCTTGGGCCTGAGGTCCAAGTCATCTTCAGCAATCTGGGCATCCATCAGAATACCCTTAAATGTAGCAGTGCGTCGTCCCGAAGTACGAGACTTGATCTCTCTATTCAACCCCTTCCTGAATTTCCGTGCTCTCTCTCCTGGGTCTCGAATCATCGATGGCACGAATGGACTCAAATGGCAAAACTCCGCGGCGTATTCGTCAACTGACATGCTCCCTTGGACAAAGTCATGGAACTGACTTTCCAATGCTCCCAAAGCAACGTCAGGAAAGAACTTCTCCTTGAAGAGCTCCTTGAAGTCCTCCCAAGTAAGTCCTCCGTCAGTGAGTCTCGGCTCTGTACGATACCACGTTAGCACGATAGCAAACATCTGACTGCCAGCGGCCTCGATCTGAAGAATCTCCGGAATCTGTGCCAAATACAAGTTCCTCTCTATATCCTCTAGCCAGTCGTCCGCGTAGAGTATTCCTTCGGTGCCTTTGAACTCTCGAGGCATCATCATCTTGAAGTCTACTATAGTACCTGTCCTCTGGTGCTGTTGGCCAGGATACTGCGGTTGTCGTGATACTCTCTCCACAACCTGAAGAGCCACCTGATGAGCATTCTCCATGCTCTCTCTCATCAGCTATGTCTGTGCCTGGTGTGCTTCTGCTTGCACCCTCTAAGCCTCAGCTTGAACATGCTGAGCTTCTGTTGTCACTCTCTGGGCCTCTAGCATGCCTTGGATCAGTGTGAACATATGTGCCCCGTCAGTGGGCACACCTCCGGGAATCGGAGTCGGTAGTGGTGGAAGGTTGTCCGTCACAGCTGGGGCAATCCTCTGAACTGGGGAAGGAGGAATCCCAACAGCTGTAGGTACTCCCACATGAATAGGAGATGCAGGAGGAACTCCTGATGTCTGTTCGTCTGGTCGAGAGGTGGCAGACCTCTCTGAAGTTATTGCTCCCAATCTCAAAGACCTAGTCTTCGGCGACATCCTGAAGACAGATTGAAGAGAATCAATTAAGGTAATAGATACGATATCATCAAGGAAGGGAAGTAAAATTCTAAGGAAGTAATCATTCAGTATAGCATTGTGAGATCAGAATTTTCCTAGTTGGGATTGAGCATACTCTAATCCTGAATCCTATTTCCTATATCCTATCGCAGGCTCGCAGTAGTACAACTAAGTTGTCGCACTACCACGACATCGTACAACTTACGAAACAAGACCTACATGTGCCACCACTAAAAACGTGTCACGACCCACACCCGATATAGGGGCACGAGTACGTGGGTACGTCCAGCCTACGACAGCATCGGCGGTAGACGCTGTCTAGGTCTCATTAATACTAAACATAACTCACATCATGTCAATGATATCAACTCCATAGGGAGGACAATGAAATAAACATCTCTCAACATCCCATAATGTATACTCAATCACAATAACTATAAGAAATACCGGAGCATATGTCATCATCAATGGTACACTAGCAATGAACAGAAGTACAAGTGCATGCTAGAACAATGAACTAGAATATAGGTGAATGCTAGAACAATAACTAGAACATAGAGAAATGCTAGATCAATAAACTAGAGATACATGTAGAGACTATCTAGCTAAGTGTGTGAAACATCAGCATATCATGTGATCGGCTTGGGACTGATCAGGCTTGTTACATATGATTAGCTATGATTCATGTAAGGTCAGGCTAACCATCCGGATAGCTATGATGCGAGCAATAGTTAGGCTAATCACATGTAACAGGCTATGAGGCATGTAATGGTCAGGTTGCACCGACGTGAGGTATGGGTGAGCTATGATGCATGTAGAGTTGGGTATGATCACATAAGCTACTAATATCTCTCCGTCCCCAGCTAGCGCGATGGATCCCAATCACGACTCCTCATGACAGGTCTCGATGATGCCAACTCGTGTATACATAGTGTCAGAATCATGTACGCTATACAACTAGAATCATAGAGATAATCAATATAATAAAAATTGTCATAGAATGTACTCGCCTGTGGTCCTCTGCTGGAAATACCAATATCCTATTTCCGAGGTCTTGTCTGAATAATCCAACAGTCCTATAGACATTATTTAATAGTAATACAGAATCAGTCGATATACTAACATACACACAATCATAAATACACTGAACTCAAAGACTACGCTAGGGGTGCTACTTGTCATCTAACAGGGTCAAGTGTGCGGCTAGCTGCACGGGTGTCACGTCTTCAAATGATGTGCAAAATCAGACAATCGACTCACTAACACATGTCTAGCCAGTACGTCAGTGTACATAAGACAGTCTACTCACAATTCTCAGGGTCACATGGTCAAAGTAAATACGGGATATCCGTAATTAATACTAGGGTCATACAGTACATATACAAATATATTCATGACTAGTATTAGTATTTAATTGCTTATATATATCCATATATTTATAAATATGTATCAACCAATATTATATGCATACTAATTGGAATGTTATACACATACGCGTATGTGTACGCATACAAGTTTGGATTATTTGCAGGGTCTCTTGAAATCAACATCTAATGAACACGTTACGACAACACACGCTAAAATCCTAACACAATCATACGTATATATACACAACATGAAGGTAACAACTCGAACCTGCATGCACGTGAACGAGGGGGTGTTTGACGTCGAGGTGGCGCTCGGTCCGGTCCAGTCGAGGGAAGAACGACGGTTTAGTCGTTCAGTCGTGAGGTGTTGCTGTTCGACGAGGAGGAGGTCCGGCGTTGTCAGGCGGGTCAAGTGAAGATGACGTGCAGGCGGATCAGGCGGATTGGGGTGGAGGAAACTACTGCTCCGGTCGGGAGTTGATAGATGGATGGCCGCGGCTCGGGAGGAAGTCGGCAGGCGGTTGAAGTAGAGGGAGGTGGTATTGGGTTCACTGGGGAGTCGACGGGAGGATGTTCAGCGGTCGGGTGGACTGCTCCGGCGAGTTCAGTGGGGTCGGGATCCGCTCAGGCGAGGTGCAGCGGCATCGGGATGGCGAGGCGGTCGGGTTCAACTCCGGTCGACGGGTTGAAGGAGATGGTGATGAACAGGAGATGGGGAGGGATGGTGTCGGCTGGATATAGCTTAGGTATGGGTGAATGAAAAAAATAAGAAAAATTATATATATATGTGAAGGAGGGTTTGGAGTTTGACCTAGAAAGTTGGACATGGTCAACATCCTTGGAAAGGGCCTTGGCTTTACATGTAGAAATTGGAGGGCTAGAATTACATTGTTTCAAAATGGAGGGCCAAGGTTTAATGAGGGTTGATGTTGAGTGTTACACACTCCAAAATTATGGAGAAAATTCACATGAAGGAAAATAGGATTTTTTTCATGTGTTGGTCCAATGGGGTATGGACACCTCAATGCACTTTTGCATAAAAGTATCCAACAATTAGGAAATTACACAAAGTGGAGTTTTTGGATTAATTTAATTAAAATTAATATAATTGGTGTTCTAAAACTAATTAGAAGTACATGGGGTTAAAATTAGGTGGGACACTAGTGTCATGAATGAAGAAAACTCAGAATAGAATATTATCATAATTTGGGTTGCACAAAATGGGTCGAGATTGTGCCTCCAATTTCGATTGAAATGCACAAAGATGTAAAGTTAGATTTACATAGAATTAAATATAATCGTATGCAACGAATATTGTGCGACTAATATGAAGCACAAGAAGGCATAATTATGAGTCACACAAGGATCAAAACAGAAGGCTGGCACGTCTAGGACAAGGGTGTAAAATTTGTAGGAAGGCAATGGCTAGTGTAGCGCTCCAATTATCGAAGCAACGGTAAGGTATAACAATCAATTAAAATTACAGCAATTAAATATAAATAAATATCATGCAATATTAACACATTAAATTAAATAAATAAAAAGATAAAAATACCCCTATCCTGAAATGTGGTAGTGACAGTTTTGACTTATTTTATCGGGTTGATCCCCGAGACACTATTTATTTGGACTTGTTGATAGACTATATTTCTTTTATCTATTATCTTGATTAGTCTATCATATTTAGTTATGTTTCTTTCTGTGGATGAGTTTAGAATTATTCTACGATAGATGGTATAGATTGCATTGATATTTATTACATCTTAAGTGCACTCTAACGGGTCCATTAAATTGGGTTTGTCCATTGGAGTTGTGCTACTGGCCATTGCCACATGGCTAGTCCCTCGATATTTTGGGACTAGTGTGTGACAAAAGTTGTATATGGCACTCTGTTCAGAATGAACGTAGCCGTCAGCACAGCTTCTCCCCAGAAGTAGTTTGGAAGACCCGTAGTCAACAGTATTGAGTTCATCATCTCTGTCAACGTCCTATTCTTTGTTCCATATACCCCCATACTCGGATGACGTTCAAGTTGGGTCTGACTCTGAACCAGAGTTCCTGAGGAGTGACATCGAAATTTGCGTATAGCACTCTGTTCAGAATCAACGTAGCCGTCAGCACAACTTCTCTCCATAAGTAGGTTGGAAGACCCGTAGTCAACAGTATTGAGTTCATCATCTCTGTCAACGTCTTGTTCTTCCTTTCAGCTACTACATTTTATTGAGAAGACTATGGAGCAGTTGTCTCATTTATAATTCTATTTTCTTTGTAGAACGATGCAAATTTAATAGACCTATACTCTCCGCCTAGATCACTTCTGAGTCTCTTGAGTTGTTAACCCATTTGAAGTTCAGTTTCAACCTTGAACTTCTTGAGCTTCTCGAATGCTTCGTCTTTTAACTAGAGTAGATAGACGAACGCATATTTCAAGTAGTCGTCGATGAAAGTAATGAAGTACTTCCTTTTGGCCTTTGTGGAGAACTGCTTGAAGTCACAGATATCTGAGTGAAGCAACTCCAGA
The DNA here is from genome assembly GCA_036927795.1 of Iris macrosiphon. Classification (NCBI taxonomy): domain Eukaryota; kingdom Viridiplantae; phylum Streptophyta; class Magnoliopsida; order Asparagales; family Iridaceae; genus Iris; species Iris macrosiphon. The sequence continues at coordinate 144,592 of JAYESA010000161.1, forward strand.
AGATATGTACTTCGGTTTACCCGTTTGAACAATTTTTTTATGATCTTTGTCTGCGCACGGACCTTACACTTCTCCACCTCCTTACCCCCACATTTGGAGATAAACCCTAGACTAGACATCTGGCAGTACAAAGTACATGTCCTAGCTTGGGGTCCCATAACTCTTATAACGAGACTTCAGTCACAAGCAGAAGATCGAACATCCATTTGAAACTGAACGCCTTATTTCAAAGTATGTCTCCTGCTAAGATATCACCATCTGGCAAACATGGATGTTCACCCTCAAGTCTGCAACAGACTTCCTGAGATCAGGTCCTTGGTAATCACTGGTACGTTTTTACACGCACTCCTTTGACTGTAACTTCTCGAAGTTCAGAACCATTGTCCCAATCCCCAGATCCTCTGCTTGATCCTTGCTTGCCATCAAGACCTTCACCACTGAAAGGTCCGACCTTGATCAACAGCTCTTCCTAAAGCACATGTGGCTAGATGCACCAGTTTTTTTCCACTGGTCAACAACCACGCCATAGGACTTAACATGTGCAATCATAGAAACCAAGTTAAGTAATCAAAGGAACCAAGTTTAGTTATACCTTGTTATATTGGTTCGGATTGGTTCTACTTCCAAGTTCCAATTTCAACCATGCGTCAAGTCCTGTATAGTGCAGTGACCTTCATATGCATAGGCCACCATGCGCTAATCCATGCGCATAAGCCACCATGCGCTAATCCATGTGCATAAGCTACCATGCGTCACTCTATGCGTATAAGACATCATGCACCAATCCATGCGCATAAGCCTTCATGCGCATCCTACATGCGCAGAGACCATCATGCACATTGAGACACTATACGCCCAGCTATGCCATGCGCCAAGACGCCAAGACTTCCAATGCGCTGCCATGTGCCAAGTCTTGCAAAGCGCCAAGTCCTGTCATGCACAAAGGTCTGTCCCTTGTGCGCATAATCTGCAATCATTGGTCATCTTGTAATCTTTCTTCCAACTGGAATGCACGTCCTTCAGTCGCTATCTCCTCCATCCTCGGAAATAGTAGGTACCAACGACTCACTTTCAACATTTGACAAAGGACTCCTTCCCTCATCCAAATATTCGAAGTGAATTCCGTCAATGTTCTCAAGTTTGTGAAAACTTGTATCCAGAAGACTTGAACGGATGTTCTCCATCTTTATTCGGATCTTGCTTTGAGATTGTTAGTCCCGAGGCTTAACCAAAGATGGAAGAACGCGTGGTCGAGATCAGAGGTTCACATAAAAGTTTTCACTCTGACTATTCTCGATTTTCACGAAGAACTATATAAGGATTCTAATTACAACTTGCTCTCAAGAATACAAAAGAATCAGAATTAACCAAACTTCTCGTTCTTCCTTGAAATCGCAGTTGCAGACGGACAAAACAGAGTTGCAATAAAATGAAAACTATCTTCATTCTTCCTTGCAAAACGTAGTTGCAATCAGACAGAACGAACCAAGAAGAAAAAGGAGAAGAAGACGGAATAAAAAATTATTCTTGCTGGGGCGGTGAAGACCACCGTTGCTCAAAGCAAGATTCGTCCTCTATCGACGATCTGCTCCCAGGAGCCAGCAAGTTCACAAGAGAACTTCTGGAATGCTTGTAGTCACCTCTTTGTGTGACTCGAACAGACTCCTTTGGACTCCTCTTTCTCAACTTTTTGGTCTGTCCCAAAAGGAGGCTAGAGGACTCTTTATATAGAGAATGATGGAAGCCCATCCTCCTCTTCTTTCCGATGTGGAACTAAAAAGCCAATATACAAAATTAATATCCCACAATCGCAGCCCAATGCATAGCCCGTTCAGCACCCGCTCATGCAACCCGAGCTTAAAACGAGCGCCTTGCGACGATGCTAAGTGCAAAGTGCGACAACCAAGTGCCACTTTGCGCCGTTAAGCCCGAGTCCGAGTAATTCCAAGAGCATGACAAAAAAGCAAAATGCTTTCATGAGGAGTTAATCATTTTTTTCTCCTAGGAAAATACCCCCACATGGCACCCATATGCCCCACCATACCACATGTGCACACCTCAACTCATACAAAGTATTATATTGAGATATCCACTTGGTGGTGTAGCCAATGTGAGACTATTTTTACTTGTCCAAAGGCAAAAACACCAACAACATATGCCACGTTGGCTACTATTACATGATGAACTCATTCTCGCTGAACCCCAATAATTACAAGCAACTGGTTCGGGGGAAATCAACTATTTAGTCGTTTCAAGCAACTCAAGCAATATATAACCTTGATTTTTGAATCGCAATCCATACACAAAAACTCTACACAACCAAGTTCTAAACACTTTCTGCAAACCACATTGCACACTTTGTCTTCTACACGAACGTCCACAATACCTCTAGTATGTGAGTCATTGAAGAAGTCTGAAGTTCTTTTCAAGTAGATTTTCTGAAGTTCATAACTACGAAAGAGAAAGCATCGTCACCGGTCAACATTCGAAGACTAAGCAGTTCTGGAGCATCTGAGAGGAACTCTTAGACATCGAAGCCTTTTAGTTCATGTCAGATCGTCAATGGGGCAAAGTGAGCACGCGTCGATAAAGCCTACGTCGCTACATTTTCCCTGAAATGTTCTTTGTATAAGAATTTTTATTGTATTTACATACCGTATAATTTATAAATAAAGGATTCTATACCCAAAAAATTCACAACATTTCTTGTCGAAAACAGTCATAGCGGCATAACATCACAAAGGGACAGGTAGCTTATGCTAGGATGTAGTACAACATTACAAAGAGGCTTAGTACCTCATGTTACAATTGGGTGGCACCGCATGAGGTGTGAGACCTCAATTTCAGACCATGTCATAGCAACGTAGCACCTCAAGGAGACGTGTTCTCATGTTGGGATATTAAACTCTCTATTGAACTTACATCTATGTGTATGAAAAAAGATGTAAGCCGTCTCTTGAGGAAAACTTGTAAACGTCTAATACATACACAAAAACCAAGTGAGAACAAGTCCTTTTGACGTGCGACCAACGGCATAGTTAATGTAATTGTGTGAGTGGAGAAAACTGTACCTATGTACTGAATTCAAGGCCATTTTGTATCGAACTAGTTCTACTCATGTGGTAGCTCCTCTCTAATTTTCTGCTCGTCTTTTTTTGGGTGGTAACAACTGATCAGGTCCCCTGTATATATATATATGCTCCAACACATGATATAAGAGAGAAAAGAGAGAATTCTGAAGAAGAAAACTGAGAATTTCCTCTCTATTAAGTCCCAAGTTCTTGCATAGAAGCTAGACGCTTGTCCAAGAGAATCTGATGCGCTCGTCCGAATTATCCTAAGAAGGGAGGTGATAAAAAACGTTCCAGAAGTTCTTCAGAACTTGTTGGCTCCTGTAAGCAAAATAGACGAATACAGTCAAATCTCGCTTTAAACAACGGTAGTTCTTACCACCCGAACAAGTTGTTCGGCTAATTTAATTGGCAAAGTCGTCAACAATTTTATTGTTTTGTTTACCCTGGATTATTCTACTAGCAGCTTAGCTTCATTCTATTTTAAAAGTTTTTGCTGCTGTCTATTTCATCAGCAAGCTAGCTAGACTTGCTAGATTGTGTTTCGGTCTTCATAGACAAATTTTATGGAACAATGCTTAGTAAATCTCTGACAATACCATAGCACACCCGGGGTTGAACAATATTTTATGGAACACAAAAATTGTAGCCAACAGCTGCAACTTACAAGTGCCCTTGAATAGCCTACACTTACAAGCTTTACCTAAATTCAGTCAGCAAATAAAACAAGAGCTGGAATTTTATAGAGAAGGGGGCAAGACAATAAATATATAAGGACCCAACAGATTCTTTTATTTTGCCTGGGGATGAGCAGTGATAAAGTGGAGGGCAAGATTTATGGAGTTGATCTTGTCTGCTTCATTATCAGGGATCTCGAATCCATACTGTTCCTCTAATGCCATGACAATCTCTACTGTCCAACCTGTCGAGGCCAAGATCATTCTGGCAATGAGCAGTTGGTGTCACCTACAAACACAGTACTCCATCAATTAACCATATTGAATCTGTTCAGTGTAAGATTGAAGTTCTGAGAAAGTATGTCAAATTCAAAGTGTGAATATTTACTTTTTATCATGTGCCTCTGTCAATAATGTCAGGAAAGGCCTTGTGATTTATTGAAAAATGAGAAATGCATTTCATCTGTTAAACTACAAAAGAAGAAGATTCCGAGAAGGCATCCCTCATTATGTTTTACATTTTGAATATATGAACAAGCTAACAAGCCGGCCCCATTCTGATGGGAGAAGGCTTGGTTGATGATGACGATGACGATCACGACGACGACGAAGAACAAACTAACAAGATTTCTGCTATATTAGTCGTGAAACATCACTATACATGCCAATGCAAAGTCTCAAAATACTCGAGGGCCGCATGTGATACAGTATTGCCATAACAGATATTATCATCACATTTGGCATGATCTGATTTTTAATCCATTTTCAGTTGCATTTTTGCATGACAAATTTGATTGAAAATATCAGAAAAATACTAGCAGTGATGATGGGCATATGCATGTCTGTGAAGGGAATACAAGAACTCTCCTAACACGACCTGATAAGGAGCAATTTATAAAGTTAATCCTTCACAAAATTGTCTGGTATGGTATCATTAAACTTGGTATTCTACAAAAAAAGGAAATAAGTATTCGATATCTGCATCAGTCCATTTATTTCATTTTGACCTCTATTTACTAATGAAATGGATCCTAACACCAATGATTACATTTATTTGAAGTGGTAAATAACAGAAGTGACGATGACTATGACTTGTAATCAATCATGTGCATTTACATGTTACAAATGAAATATGCTGGTAACTACATGCTGTGATGCTTGGGTAGTTGCACCTTCAGATGGGTCAAATGTAAATAATTGATGTCTGGGTAGGTAGACCATCATAAGGGGTCAAAGCAAACAAAACTAAGTATTCATTACCATCATTTCTACTAGTCAGTTAAAACTGATAATTATAACATTTTTACACCGCCATTGCCACTTCTACACTGTTATTCTCACTTTTATATCGCTGTTGTCATTTCGACACTGTTATTATTACTTTTACATTATTGTTTCTTTTACACTGTTATTGTCACTTATACACTGCAATCATCAATTTTACGTTGTTAATTTTATTTCTACCTTGTTATCGCCACTTTCGCACACTACTTGCATCACTTTTGCATTGCTTGCCTTATTTCAGTGATAAATAATAGTTACTTTTAGGGTCTTAAACTTTCTTAGAGCAAGATTATAGTCATGATATTGCTAAAAATCTTTTACCCTAAACCTGACTCTTACTTGTCATTACAATTTAAAAGAAACAATAACAAATAGAAATGATAATAATTGTGTAGAAATGACAATACTAGTATAAAAGTAACAATAACATGTCTAAGAGACAATAACAGTGTAAAAATGTTATTATTGTCAAGATTCTTTTGGGTGCCACGTGGCAGTGGACCCCCTTTTTGTGCGCCACATGGCAGTGATGTGCGCCATGTAGTGGCAACAAGGCAGCAGGCTCTGGTGGCATGAGTTTCTCGGGTGGCACATGACGGTGACATGGTGCCATGTGGCGAAGCTGGATGAGCACGTGTGCCAGTGAGGTGGCAGGACATATATCTTTCATAAAGGACTTTCCTAAGGAGTGTTCTGGTCATTTCGAATGACCGAAATTCAAAATAATTCAAAAGAATATCATACATACAGTATTCTACAGCCAGGGACCATTGACAGATTATGTCTTTATTGGGACCCTTGGGAGGGTTGAAAAGTCGTAGGGACTTTTTCCATTATTTGAAAGGGACATGTAGGAGAAAAAAAATTCATGTTGTAATTCAGTTATTAAATAATCCAGGAGCAAGAGCCCTCCAAATTCGTAACCTTCTGTGTTGGTCTATGCGTTCAAAACGATATGGACACTCCAACTACACAACGATAAGGACATGCCAAAATCGCTGACATGTCTGTCTCACCATGATCATCTCCTGTTGCATTGTATTTGTCTGTGGGACATACTAAAACATACTAGTAAACTTTCACAAAGAGGAGGAAATTATTCTTGGCTTTTAAGCGGTGATATTGATGCTTACTAAGGTGTAATTTATATTCCGACTAATTAGAGTTTAGACCCAGGATTTTATATCAGCTTAGAGTTTAGACCCTGGATTTTATATCAGCTTAGAGTTTAAGCTCTGACTTGTCCAATTAGAGAGTTTAGACCCTGAATTTTATTATTTGTTTCATTTTTTCCATTATACCCTCCCTCCCATGTGACAATGAAACCTTCTTATATAGACTAGGAAGGGTATAATAGGAAAAATAAAACAAAAAAAATAAAAATCCAGAGTCTAAACTTTCCAATTGGACATGTCAGGACTTAAACTCTAAGCTAGTATAAAATCTAGGATCTAAACTCTAATTAGCCCTTTATATTCATGTGCATTGTTTTGCAAAGTATAAAATTTCTTAGTTGTTTCCCATACAAGTTTGTTTTGGGGTGTTTGAACTTGTACATACTAGAACATTAGTCCCACATCATTGGGAATCTTAACTGTGTATTTCAATATAAGACTTTGCTTTGTATTGACATGTTCACATGGGGTGTGGGTATTTTTCTAGCGGTGCAAGGTTCAAATCCTCAAAGAAACAATTATATTTTTTGTCACTCTCTTTAGAATTTTCCTTATGAGCTAAGTCCCGAAGGACCTTAGCGATTCGGACTCGGACTCGGACACAAAGTGGCGCTTTGATGACGCACTTTGCACTTCACACGTGCGCATTGAGCATTCATTTTTCGCACGAGTTTTTGCGTCGTTGTGCATATGTTTCCGCGCGGGTGCATCACGTGTAGTAACAGAAGCGGAACAACTGAACAGTGCGGGCTTCCGCGTGGATGCAGTGTTTCCGCTGGGTGGCTGTTTCCGCGAAAAGCATGGTGCGTGACAGTAAACGTCCATGAGTAGTGGACATTATCTCCACATTAAGGGGGGATAATAAGCACTAACCATCCCTGTTTAGTTGGCATTACCTACACATTAAGAGGGGTAATGGCTGGAACTGCCCCTGATTAATGAGCATTATCTTTGAATTTATTGCCATTACGGAAGTGGGCTACTAAGGGAGTGATTCTCCTATAAATACATATAATTTGTGTTCTTCCAAATGGTAGACAAAAATACAACAAAGGAGAACTTGATGAGGGTATATGTTGCGAAGAGCCTTGGCACTAATCAGGAGCAACGAGATGTTGTCCGTCCAAAGAGTCCAAGTTACATCCATTCCAGAGTGACAAGTGAGCGTTCTAGAAGTTTTTTCTTTTGAACTTGCTGGTTCCTGTAAGCAAATCGACGAAATAAAGTTGAATCTTGCTTTGAGCAACGGTTGCTTTTAATCACCCTAGACTACTTGACAACTTTAAATCTTCTTGCTCGTGTTCATCTTCCTACTGTTGTAATGTCCCGCTCCGCGTCGACATTATGTATCAAGGTGAGTGGGCAGAACTTCGTTCTCTGATTCTTGCACGCCTTAATAATAAATCTGAGTTTTTGCTTGCTTGTTTTCATAAGAGAATGATAGAACCTGCATTGCATGCTAATAAACGAACTCACCTAGCTGGTTTTGAAACGAAACATGTCTGCTTAACTAAGAGACCCTGAAACGCTTGTCTAAAAGTATGTGTTTGCATGAACATGTTCCACTATCGCCTATGCTCCGAGAGAACCATATCGTGTGCCTGAATGTGTTCAAAGATAAGGCGGCTTACCCCCGCAACAAAGATTATAGTCTGATGGTTCGTCTCGTCTGCATACTAGAGTTTATTTGATAGTGTTTCATGCATTCGCATCGGTCGGACAATGGCTATTGGTGGAGAGTTGAACTGCATGTGTCACGGCTGCTACAGAGATAGTGGAAAACAACCATGAGTCACAGCTGCCAATAGCATCAGATAAATGAGTCATTGGTATGCTGGACCAATAGCTGCCGATCCTGAGTTACTCGGGGACCGCACTGCATATAAGATAGTTCATCGTGTTGGCTTGGATAGATGGACTGCCCCTAAAATATGCATTGGTGTCTAGATGTGCATTTGTCCCTAGAGTCTCACAAGACACGCTGCGCACACCCTGAAACAGAACAATCGGCATGACTTGCTCATATCGCATATGAAACTCTGTTTTTAAAGATGTTTCCAAAACAATGTAATATGACTCTGTTCTTCTGCTGCATGTAACGAACATAGGTAAAACTAGAAAAATCACTAGTAATATAATATTTTATAACATGATTACTTAGTGTTGGTTTTAGTGAATGCTTGCTTCTGTTCAGTTGTTTATACTCACCAGTACTTATAAAAGTGCTGACCCACCAACAGTTTACTTGCTTGCAGGTACTGGATCGTCCGAGGGAGCGATAGGCGTACCTCAATCCCCAAGACCCGGAATTCTGGTTTCGATTGCCTCGAGTTGCTATCGTATAAAGGGACATAATGTATGGAACGATGCCTTGCTAAAGGAAACCCAAGTCCCTCGATTTGCCCCGAATACTCAGTTGGCTAAATGCATTGCAACAATGTCCCTCCGTTGCTTACTCGATTGATGCGATGATAGCCAAACAACTTAAACGATGTTGCCTTGTGCGGGCGCAACCCCAGGCTCGCACGGCATCACGTCCCGGTATCAAACGGGTCATTCCTTGCCCCGTCGGGAGGCGCGGTGATTCGCGTCTGGTCCTCCGGGCCCGGAGGGGGAAGCGGTGGTCCGGGCGGCCCTCGGGGCCGGGGCGTGACAACTGTTCTGTGTTGCATTTTCATTTGTTAGTTGTAATCTTCTTCTTTTGGTGCAAGTTGTTATAAGCATCAAATTGTTGTAAATTTCGATTTTCTACGTACGTTGTACGGTCTATTGTAACCTAAGGGAGCAACAATCTCAAAGCAAGATCCGAGTTGCGATCAAGCATACAAAGATGGAAAGCCTCTCTATTCTCCGCGATACAAGTTTTCACAAACTTGTAAATTAGATAGAGAATACTACAACATTTGGAAGAGGAATATAAGTCTTAATCTTCAACTCGTAAATGTTGAATATGTGTTGAGAGATCCTTGCGATTGCTAGCGTGATTGACAAGCAATACAAGTGGAAGAACGACAACAATTTATGCAAGTTGTTGATTATGAATGCCTTGGAAGACTCCATAGCAGAGTTATACAACAAGAAGGTCAACGCAAGAGACGTGTGGGAATCTCTTGAAAAGCAGCACAAGACCTATGAAAAGATGTTCAAAATCCATCTTACCGACAAATTTATTTAAGAAACAATTTGAGAATGAAAAGGTCATACTACCTCAAGTCAAAGAACTACTCAAGTTGCAGCAAAAACTTGAAGAGAAAGGTATGTGTCAAGAAGACATTCATGGTGGGAGCCATCATCTCCAAACTTCATTCGGGTTGGAGCAAATTCACTACTGACATATACCGTAAAAAGATTGAGATCGAGCTAGAAGACCTTCTGCACTGGATCTACATTGAAGATGATGATAGAGCTCTATTAAAGATGGACACTGTCCAAATTCCTAAGGCAAACATGGTACAATCCGGCAAGGTAGTCAAAGGCGTAAGGTGCACTCGAGGCACAAAAGGTCCATATCGTCCGAGGCGCAAGGCTTATTAGTTAAGGCGTGCGCCCAATGAAGCAAGGCACAAATATAAAATAAAAATAAAAATATATATAAATAAATAAATAAATTAGTAATGTAAGAAATAAAACCAAAAAACATATTAAAACCAACAAAATTACGTTAAAACATAACCAAGTAAACTAGAAGAGCAACAGTAACACTCAACAGAACTAACAAGAGTTTGTATTATCCCTACCATACTTTTAGTAAATTTTAATTTTTACAGTTCAACTGTAACCAACTACTTATATGAGATAAGGATTGTATTCATACCTCAAATTTTTTTTACAAATAAAGAAACCATAAGGCGCGTCTAGGCACACAGTATCTTGGTTGCACCTTGCAGAAAGACGCACCTAAGGTACGCCTTTGACTACCATGTAATATGGTGATTCCAAGGGGAAGCAGAAGGCTTCCTATAACAGCATAAAGGAGTTCAATCATCTAAAGGTAAAAGTCGGCTTCTTTCAAGCCAAACTAAGGCATGCTTCAACTATAGTAAGAAGGGTCATTTCAAGAAAGATGCAGATCCAAGCCTAAACCTAAAAAACAAGGTGACTTAAATTAGTTGCTTTGATTGTGCAGGTTGACTCATCTGACGTAGACACTAACTGGTGGATGGACACTGGTGCATTTTGTCACGTGTGCTCTAAGGAGTTCTTCACCACGTACAAGCCTACTTCTGAGAATGTTTCAATGACAAACAAGTCACAAGCTGATGTTCGAAAAAGACACTAACTCTGTAGAACATGAACCACGTATTGGTGATAGCCAAGAACTTGATCTCAGAAAGTCTGTTATATAACGCGGGCTTGATAATGAATATCAATGATGGTCAGATAATGTCTTACAAAGAAGCATACTTCGGAAAAGCTTTCTATACTGAAGGAATGTTTAAACTACATCTTGTAACTCCTTCTGAAAGTGTCTATATAGTGTCTTCTGGTTATCCTCTTGAGTTGTGGCACAATCGACTAGGACATGTACATTGTAAAAGAAACAAGATGTCTAGTCTATGACTTATCTCCAAATGTGGAGGTAATAAGGTGGAGAAATGTGAATTATATGCTCAGACTAAAATGATGAGAAAATCGTTCAGATAGGTGAACCGAAGTACAGATTTTCTGGAGTTGGTACACTCGGATATATGTGACTTCAAACAATTCTCCACAAATGATGGAATAAAATATTTCATTACCTTCATCGACGATTTCTCGAAGTACGTTTTCATCTATCTTCTCAAGTCAAAAGATTAAGCGTTCGAGAAATTCAAAGATTTCAAAGTTGCAATTGAACGTCAAACGAGACAACTCAAGAGAATCAGAAGCGATTGAGGCGGAAAGTATCGTTCCTTTCAATTCACATTATTCTGCAGAGAACATACAATTGTTAATGAAACGACTGTTTCGTATTCTCTCCAATCAAATGGTGTAGCAAAAAGGAAGAACAGGACATTAACAGAGATAATGAACTCTATGTTGCCGACTACTGGTCTTCTGATATCTTCTGGGCCGAAGCTGTGTTTACGGCTACGTTTCGTAGAATCAGATATTACTAATCATGAACTCTAGTTTAAGGTCAGACCCAACTTGAAAGTTATTCGAGTGTGGGATGTCTAGCGTATGTGAAGCTTCTGGACATAAAGATTCAGAAGCTGGAAACAAGGACTACGAAGACAATATTCCTGAATTAAGTTGAGAAGATCGACACTCGTAGGTTCCTTGATCTTGAAACAAATCAAATCAATGAATCTCGCGATGTTGAATTCTTCGAAAATAAGTTTGCCAGACACAAGAACATTGTTCTAGCGGATCTTTCGGAGAATACTATAAACACTGAGTAAGCTAGCACTTCTAAAAAAGTAAAACTCCAAGTTGCATTTGAAGATGCAATAGATAAACCAGAACTCGCAAAGCCGACATCAAAACGAATGAGGAGGCCGAAGAACTTTGAAAATAATTTTGTCACCTATCATGTGGAAGCAGATCCGCTTACCTATAATGAGACGATAAAAACCCGAGACTTTGTATTCTGGAAGGAGGCGGTCAATGACGAGATTGACTCCATAACATCCAATAACACTTGAGTGTTGGTCAATCTGCCTGAAGGAACAAACTCATCGGATGTAAATAGATCTTCAGGAAGAAGATAAGGCCGACGAAACTGTTGATTAGTTCAAGGCCAGGCTAGTAGCTAAAGGGTTTTCTCAGAAACAGGAGATCGACTACTTTGACACATGTCCCAGTTGTACGGATGACGTCAATTAAGATGTTGATTGCTCTGAGTGCAATTCACAAATTGGTGATTCATCAAATAGATGTCAAAACAACATTCCTGGATAGATCACCGATCAAAGATGTTTACATGCAGCAACCATAAGATATTGTCATCAAGGATCTTGAAGACAAAGTTTGCAAGCTGGTAAACTCTCTGTACGGTTTGAAGCAAGCTCCCAAAATATAACATGAGAAGTTTGACAAGTCATCAGATCAAACGGCTACAGGGTCAACAAGACAGCTAAGTGTGTGTACACAACGTTCGTTGATGGCATAGGGATTATTTTGTCTCTATGTGGAGTGTGGACGACATGTTAATCCTATGTACGGATCTTGAATACTTTACAGAGACGAAATTTCTTTCGTCCAAGTTCAGTATGAAGGACATTGGAGATGTTGATGTTATCCTGGAGATGAAAATCATCTAGACGAAAGATGGACTTGCTCTATCACAAAGCTCACTACGTAGAGAATATGCTCACACGTTATGGATATCAGAATCTTCCGGGGATCGATACTCCATATATGTGTGACAAAAAGCTGAAGCCAGATCCAAGAAAACGTCAGATAGTTGAAATATTCTAGTGTCATCGGAAGTTTAATGTATGTTACAAGTGCAACCATGTCACTACCCAATTCTAGAAAATAGGATTTTCTTTTTTTTTAATTTGGTAAATTGTGTATTGATCATAAATAATTATATTTATATTTAATTAGTTGATTGTATTATTTTTATTGGTTGTTTTAGGGTTTTGGCTAGCCTTGACCCATGTCAGACCCTAGTGGACCCATGTCAGACCCAACCAACACCCTTGTCAGACTTATTTATTGGTTTAGAATAGTTATTATATTTTTAATTAGTTAATTGGAGTGTTTTGGATTAGTTAGAATGGTTTAAGGAAACCCCAAACCTAAATCCTAGTTTGGATGACTTAATTTAGGGGTATTTTGGACATTGTTTTATGTTCCTAACCCTACTAATTCTTCACATGGCCGGCCCCTCCCTTTCCTTTTCATTTCTCCTACTTCATTTTTCTTCTTCCCTTCTCCTTCTCCACTTCCTTCCATTTACTTTTCTCCAAATTTCAAGTAAGTTCTTCCCTTCCTTCATTTACTTCTTCATAAATGTAAACCCTAACCCTTCTCTTTCCCCTAACCTAGGTGTGTAGAGCCTAGACTTGGTGTAGAGGCTTGGCTTGGAGGCTTGTGAGTGGTGATTTCTAGGGTTTTGGAGACTTTGACCTTGGGATTTCAACTCCCAAGAGGTAAACCCTAACTTTCCTCTTAGTGATTGCTCTTATATAGTGTAATTAGTAGTTTAGAACCTTCCTCGACCTTAGGGCTACCCATAGGAGGAAGTTAGAACTTGTTTGGTTGTGTTTGGAGACTTTGACATTAGCTTTTGTGTCAATTTTGGGTGAAATCCAAGATTGGCCCAATTTTGGATGATGCCCTAGGTTAGACGGACCTAGGTAGACGTGCTTGGGTGTCTTGAGGGTAAGTACGTGTCCCCGTTCGGACACGTGAGATCGTATCGCAGAGTTTTGGGCATTTCGGACGATTTGGGGATTTTTTTCGTCGTTATGGGTTCCACATGCATGTGGGATTTTGTCACGGACCTAGAATCGGAGAGTTAGCATTTTTTTGAGGTTCTAGACATCGATTAGAACTCGTGGGTAAATTTTAGGTCGATTCCGAGTAGGTTTGGTGTGCGTTTCACGAGGTATCGCGAGCCGCACACCAAGTGTTCGTCGAAATGACCAAATGGCCATTTCGACTTGGTTTCTAGGTTTCGGGCTTGTGCGCGGGTTGGTTTAGCTTCGGGGAGTGTGTATTAGAGTTTTCGAGTTATATTTTATATATATGTGTATATATATGTATATGGGTGGATGTGCGTATCTTGGTGTGGTTGTGTGTTTGTGTGTGAGTATGTTGATATATATATATATATATATATATATATGTGTGTGTGTGTGTGTGTGTGTGTGTGTGTGTATGTAAGTGTGTGTATATATATTTATATATAAGTGTGTATGTATATATATATGTTAGTGTTTATATATATATATATATATATATATATATATATATATGTGTGTGTATGTGTATATATATGAGTATGTATATATATGTGTTTGTATATATATATATATATATATATATATATATATATATATATATGTGTGTGAGTGTGTATATATATATGTGTGTAAGTGTGTTTATATATATATGTGTGTGTGTGTGTACCTATATATGTGTATAAGAGTATATATATACATTTGTGTGCGTATATATATATATATATATATATATATATATATATATATATATATATGTATTTAAGTGTGTGCATATATATATATATATGTGTGTCGAGGTGTGTGTAGAGTGAGTTAGAGAGGGAGGGAGAGATGAGAGAGCAGCAGCAGCTAAGGGCATCATCATCAGCAGCAGCCGCCGCCGCCAGTGCCAGCAGCAGCAACAGTAGTTCGCAGTGGCAGCCGCAGCAGCAGTTCGCACTAGCAGTAGCAGCTAACATGACACCCCCCCCCCCCCCCCCCCGTTTACCTATTAGCTATAGCTAGAGAGAGGTAGAGAGATTATATATATATATATATATATGTATATAGATATAAGTATAAGTATAGATAAATATATAGATAGAGATATATATATATATGTATATATGGGTAAAAGATATATGTATATATGTATGTATGGTTATATATATAGATATGTAAATAGATATATACATATGTGTATAGATATATATATTTACATAGGTAGACGGCTATAAGTATATATATATATATATATATATAGTTAGCTAGTTAGTGTTAGAGAGGGGTTAGATAGTTATCTCAATACCTTGAGATAACAAAGTATTTCAATACCTTGAGATACTCAAGGTATTGGGTATCGGGACGAGGTTTTGGGCGTTTGTCTAGGTTTGGTATTAGAGTTGCTTTTATATATATGTGTGTGTGTGTGTGTTAGTATATGCATTAGTGGGTATATGCGGGGTATATAGCTTAGGTTGAGGTATCGGATACCGAGGGTATCCATGTATCTCAAGGAGGCGAGTTTGAGGGTTTACTAGCTTAATGAGCTAGTTTTGACCTAGAATTTTAGGGGCACCCTAGTTTGACCTAGAGTTGACCGTAATTGCCCCCGGGTTGACTTTTTGACCCAGATTTCACCGGTTTGACCCGTTCAACCTAGAATAACCCTAGAAGCTTATTTTTAGTTATTTTATATCAGTTTAACTCTTTAGAACCCCGTTTAACCTTGTTTTTCGCAATAGGTCCTTGCGACGCCAGTCCGGATCTCGATCCTCACCAGTTGCTCAGGACGTCAGGCGAGTACTTACCACTGATTGTTTCCATTTCATGATAGCGTATATATTACCTGTTCTAGAACTGTAATACTTGATTCTGACATATTGTTTCACGAGCTGGTACTAGTTGGATCCCGTCATGAGATGTTATCCCCCTTACCGTGTTCAGCAGGTACTCTATCACATGTATTTCATCATGTGCTTCGGGTATTGATTCTCATGTGCTATCATGTGCTTCGTGTGCTCTCGCCTTCATGTGCGCGAGTTATTTATCATGTACGTTGCGTGTCGTGGTTGGATCCAAGAGTATTAGTGGGGGAGGGGAGTAGAAGTTGGTTATGTGATCAAATCCAAACAGTATTCATGTGTATGTCGGTTATGCAACTCACACATAACGGAGTTATCGTATATTAAATCATGTGCAACCTAAGCCGATCACATAACGAACTTGTGCTCAAAGCACTTAGCTAGTATTCCTATTTTCTCACATGCAGTTACTTCTCTACTACTTGTATTGTTCTTCAGTTTTACATTGCAGTTATTTTATCAGTTCTACCATATATTTACTTTCTTGTGCATCTTGTATACCTTTCTATTGCTAGTCATATACACCTTACCATGTATTTGGCGTTGCTTTCAGAGTTATGTACTTCGCTCCAATCCTGACTGGATATATTTTTTCCAGAGGATCCTGAGGATTTTTGTCCGACCTACTACGGGCCAGGTGTCGACGAGTGTTGCGACCCTGAGATTGAGGAGGAGCCTGTCCCAGCTGAGGAGACGCCGCTAGCGCCTAGTATAGCTAGGTGGGTTTCACTGGGTTTGTTCCCAGTTGGTTTAGATGATTGTATTATTTATTTTGCTACTGTGAGATGTTGTAGACTCTTAGACTTGGACTGTATATTTTGGATTTGTACTTGCTCTCTTTGGTTCTTTGTTTCTTTGTTGATATATTATCATGCTTTACTCTTCCCCTAGTTATTGTGATTGAGTTTATATATATCATATTGTTGTCCTCCTTTTTGGAGAGGTTATCTTGACAGGTTATTGTGAGATATATATATAGTTGTGACCTAGAACGGACCTAGACAGCGTTCTACCGCCGATTCTGCGGCGTAGGCTGGACGTACCCACGACTCATGTCCGATTTTTCGGGTGCGGGTCGTGACAAACTAGGCCTGCTATTGCTTTTTCCATAGAGATGTTGAGTCGGTTCACGAGTAATCCATGTGTAGAACACTAGAAAGCTGTGAAGAGAGTCATGAGATATCTCAAAAAGACTTAGAAGTATGCATTGCACAACAAAAAGTTATCCAGCAGTAGTAGAAGGTATTAGTGATGCAAGTTGATGCTCAGAAGAAGAGAGAGAAATGTCCACAGGAGGATACATCTTCTCTATGGGTGGGGGGCTTCTATATCGTGGAAGTCGAAGAAGCATACTTTGCTCTCTCTCACTCATCAATGGAGTCTGAGTTCTATGCTTTGGCAGCAGCAGCGGATGAAGCAAAATAGCTTCGGAAGATCATGTATGATCTTCCGCTGGTTGATGTGCAAATTCTGACTATACCGATATAGTACGACAACCAAGTGACTGCAGCGATAGCATATAATAATCTCTTCAATAGTAAGAAGAGGAATGTGCGACTTCGTCACACAATATTGAATGAGCACATCAATGATGGCATCATTACAGTGGTTGATGTTCATAGCCAGAAAAATCTGGTACATCCGTTTATCAAATGCCTCAAGCGCCAGCTGGTCGAGGAGACAGCAAGAAAAATGGACTTAAGGAATTCCGATAGTATGTGTTTATAATTCTACCATAAAGTATTATGTTATTAGTTCAAAGAAAAATCTATTAGGTATCTTACTTTTGGTTCAAAGAAGGGCAATTGACTAGAAGAATATCAGATACAAAGGTTGGTTCTTGAGGACATTGTTGGAATTGTCTTCCAAAATCTATGTAGATCTACTGTTTGCTCTTAGTGTTGAAAAAGTCTTGTGGGAGGATGGCATTAAGCCTTAATGGGTTCTTGGACATTTGGAATATCCGGCGTGCTTAACAGAAAACACGAATAGCTCAGCACTACAAAGGGGATGGTACCTCCCATGCTACAGTGACGTGACACCATATAAAATGGGATCTCGACTTCGGGCCATGCCACAGCAAAGTAGCACCGCATAAAGGCAAGTAGCCTCATGCTGAAAGATAGAGAGTAGTACGACAACAATACAAAGAGGTTAGGACCTCATGCTGTAATGATATGACACCACCAGAAGGTTGGACATCGGCTTTGGACCATGTCATGGCGGCATAGCACCGCAAAAAAGCGAAAGACTTCATGCTGAAAAATGTTACTCTCTCTGAAAAGAACTCACCTAACTGTATGAACAAAGATGTAGACGTCTCTTGAGGATACGTTTGTAGACATCCAAGATACATACACCAATACCAGGTCAGCATACGGCCTTTAATGTGCGAGCAGATGTACAACTAATGTCATTACGTGAGTGAAAAGAATAGCGTATATGATACTGAATTCAAGGCATATTCCATTCTATATCGTACTGCTTGTTTGACCCATGTGTGAAGATTCAAGTCATACCGAATGCATGATGTACAGTCATTGTAGGGAACGTTCAACCCATATATTAAAATATGTGAGGGATTGTTGGGATATTTGAACTTGTATACACTAGGACTTTAATCCCATATCGTTGGGAACCCCAAGTATATATTTCAATGTAAGGCTTTCCTTTATATTGACATGTGCACATAGGGTGTGGTACCCATGTGGTTGTCATAGTGGGTATTTTTCTGGTGGTGCAAGGTTCAAATCCTCAAACAAACATTTATGTTTTTTTGTCACTCTTTGGAATTTCCCTTAGGAGCTTAAGCCCCGAAGGGACTTAGTGATTCGGACTCGGACGAAGTGTACAAAGTGTCGCTTCGATAGCACACTTTGCACTTTGCACTTTGCACTTTGCACGTGCGCATCGGACGCGAGATGGCGATGTTTGTGCTCGTTTTCGTGCGAGTTTTTGCACCATTATGCGCTCGTTTCTACGCGGGTGCAATGCATGCAGCGGAACAACACGGGCTGCGCGAACTTCCGCGTAGATATTGCGTTTCTGTTGGGTGGCTGTTTCCGCGGAAAGCACGGTACGTGAGAGTATCTGCCCATGAGTAATAGGCATTATCTCTACATTAAGGGAGGTAATGGACATTAACAACCCCTGATTAGTGGGCATTACCTCCACATTAAGGAGGGTAATGGCTAGAACCGCCCCTGATTAATGGGCAGTATCTCCGAACTTATTGTCCATTATAGGAGTGGGCTGCTAAGAAAGCTATAATATATATATGTTATGTTCTTCCAAGGAGTTGACTGGAATACTACAAAGGAGAACAGAGGGTATATGCTACGAGGAGCCTTAACATTAATCAGGAGCAATGAGGTGTTGTCCATCCAAGGAGTCCAAGTTCTATCCATTCCAGAGTGACAAGTGAGCTTTCCAAAAGTTCTTTCTTTTGAACTTGCTGGATCATGGGAGCAGATCGACGGAATAAGTTTGAATCTTGCTTTGAGCAACGATGGTTTTAATCACCCCAGCGAGTTGACATCTTCAAATCTTCTTCCTAATGTTCATCTCCCTACTGTTCTGTGTTGAACTTTCATTTGTTAGTTGTAATCTTCTTCTTTTGGTACAAGTTGTTGTAATTTTCGATTTTCTACGTACATTGTACGGTCTATTGTAACCTAAGGGAGCAACAGTTTAAAATGTTTAGCATAAGGATCTTATAACATTTAATACTTAAATGTGGTTCTACACTCATTACATACCGGAAAAGACTCATCTATACAACATAGACACTCCTCCGAAGGACTATCAGACGCGTATCTACATGACACTTCCTTAGCACTCACGTCAGATATGACTCATCGTATTTAGCTCCAAGAGACCAAAACATGGTTGAAAGTAATTTGAACGGTCGTAATCGTTCCAAAGTTATTTGGAAAGTGAGAAAGTTGGGAAGCTCGGACACGACAAAGTTGGTGCAGAATCTGCGTCGAATTCGAATCTAACACGAATTTGCGTTGTGCATGGCTAAATTAGTGTGGGACACGACTGGATTCATGTTGGATTCGAATCCAAATGTATCCGATCGAACTCACGTAGAAATCGAGGACAGAAAAAGAGAACAAAAATGAAAGGTATTTACCTTGTCGGATCATCACTACTTTTTCGGCAACCGCAACAGAGAAAGGGAGGATGAGGAACTCGATACATTTATTATATATAAAAATCAAATCATTTTCCTTAAGTTACAGGTAGGATATTATCCTATTATATTAGTGAAACCCAACCCGACCTAAAATTTAAGTTTAGCTAATGTGTCGGGTAAGGGTATCCCCCCCCCCCCCAACCACGGACCCACCCACACAAAATTTCATTACCAGTTTTCTCCTACCCAAATTTCTGGTAATGTCACCATTTCCAGCTACAACTCGTTTCTCTCCACTAAGCCTCGCCATCAAGTAGAGGATGGATACTACTTGACAATAAGAGGGCAATATATATATATATATATTTTTTTTTTTTTTTTTTTTTGCTCCCACCATTTATTAATAGAAGGAATAATCCGTTTTTCCGTGTATTCAAACCCCAAACCACCCAGCCAGAAGCGTTATGTCTCTACCTACTGACCACTAGAGTCAAGGAGGCTTTAACATATATATATATATATATATATATATATATATATATATATATATATGCATGTCGTAACCTAACTTTTTAAGATTACCGTATTGGCGAGTCAAATTCATGTCGTGTCGCCAAATCCGTATTGGTGCAGCATAGTGAGAAAGTAACATTTTTTCATATCACATCCTTTCTATAAATTTCGGAACACAGTTACTATCCAAAAAACATACATAAATATAGATATTATTTACATCTATAAGATATGTACTCATGAAAAAAGATTTACTTAATGCTTATATATAAAAGCAGCCATACCGTATCCCATCCTAAGTTTTATGAGAGATCCCATATTCTGAATTTGTATCCTCTCTGTATCGAAATATGTGTCCATGTTATACAACCTAGAGGCTCATAGAAGAATAAGGTTGGCATGATATATCATAATACCCTTATTCAAACTCAATGAATTTTACAAGGCAAGTGTACCTAAGGTGGGCAGCTATTTCATCTATGTACCTAAGGTGGGCAGCTATTTCATTTAATGCGCATTTTGACACTAATTCTATAAAAGTTGTCTCAAATCTTTATTATGTCATTTTAACAAGGTCCAATGATATCAGATATCGGTCCCATACTGTTTGGGAGTTTCGACATACAGGAAATTGAAACCCGGGTGATATGGCCTCATAGTTTATAAAACAATAATTCACTTCATATATCACATGCAAAACAAACTAAAGTGTTATATAAATCTAACAAGTATCCTTATATATATATATATATATATATATATATATATATATATATATAACAATAATTCACTTCATATATCACATGCAAAAAAATTAAAGTGTTATATAAATCTAACAAGTATCCTTTTTTTTTGACAAGTATCCTTTATATATATATAAAGTTAAGACACGACACGCATATATATATATATATATATATATATATATATATATATATATATATGCGTGTCGTGTCTTAACTTTTTAAGATTGCCGTATCGGCACGTCTGATTAGTGTCACCAAATCCATATTGGTGCAGCACAGTGAGAAAGTAACATTTTTTCGTATCAAATCCTTTCTATAAATTTCAGAACATAGTTACTAGCCAAAAAAACATGCAGAAATATAGATATTATTACATGTATAAGATATGTGCTCATGTCTATAGATATACTTAATTCTTATATATATATATATATATATATATATATATATATATATATATATATATATGCAGCCATATTGTATATCATCCTAAGTTTTACGAGAAATCTCATTTTCCGAATTTGTATCGTCTCTGTATCGAAATCTGTGTCTATGTTATACAACCTAGAAGCTCATAGAAGAATGAGGTTGGCATGATATATTATAATACCCTTATTCAAACTCAACGAATTATACATGCCTCAACATAGTAAGAAAGCAAAGGGTATACACATTACACAATTAGATATAATCTTCATGTGTTCTCAATATTCAGCCTTATGCATGCTTTCATCTATGTGCCTAAGGTGGGCATTAGTTTTTTGTTATTTTTTTCATTTTTTAATATTTTTTTGTTTTTTCAGTTTTTCTCTTTTTCATTTTTTTAAAGAAATTTTGTTTGGTATTTTTCAGTATTTTCATCTTTTTTTAAGTTTTTTTTTCTTTTCCCATTTTTTTATCCTTTTCATTTTTCCTGGGAATATTTATATATTTATCAAACATGGGAATATAACTTTCCAGAAAATTTAATTCCAGGAATTTGATTCCCGAGAATGTAGAATTCCGGACTATATAGTATTCCGTGTACCAAATGCCCCCTTAAGAAATCATTCTTCCATTAGTACCAAGTAAGCGGTTTCACAATATCACAATTTTCCAAACAGCTTTTATGAAGTAGTTTTCTAATCTCGTTAGCTTGCACTGGGTTTCAAGTTGCAAAAAATAATCATAGTCGACAAGCTGGGGTCACAAGGGAAGGCTTACTTGCAAAATCCACCCATCATATTTAAAGAGAAAAAACACAACTCTTTGCAACTTAGTTTTAGAACCCTGTGCCCAAATTCTACCATAGAATCCATAACAGAAACTCTGTCAGTAGATATGTTTTTTTTTCTAAAACCATGTTCAATGCTACTTAGAATCATCATTAGCTCAGTGAACGAACAGATCAGCTATCAAATAGCTACAGATATTAGACATAAAATTCATGAATTTTAGTTTTTCCCATCGCATCAAGATCAGATTGTTTAAACAATTTGACCAATAGAATTGAAACCTAGGAAGCAGGGTACTCCAAAAGCAGGTGGCATGTCCAGGCATGTCAGACATGTATCAGCCACAAAATAGACAGTTCAAAGTAAAATTGAAAGGGAGGGGGGAAAAAAGCCAATTCCATGTCTATGGCTCTTATGCATATGTTTGTTATTCGTGTTTGTGCAACAAAGAATCCTAGGAAGCACAGACAATCATAAAACCAGGTGCTACCTCCATGTGACATCATGTTGGACACGACATACGAACTCTAAAATCAACTTGTATCCGTGACATCGGCTTCGTACATGTCGTGTTCATAATGGTGGTTCATGCAACGAAGACAAAATCCTCACAAGCACGGATACCCTAAAATACACTTGGATACACCAAAATTAGTTTTATGTTCTTGTAACTATGTCCATGTTAGCAAGGAAGAAAAGAAAACCCTAATAGGGGGGTGAGAATTCCAGTTAAAATCGCCTGGATGGATCGACCTTTTGGGAGGGTGATAAGATGATCGATGACCTCCAATTTGTCGAGGAAGGATCTCCTTATCTCCTCCAAGTAAAGCGGATCACCAAACCCACAGCTCACATGCTTTAGTAGAGCACTCCACGCTGCAACCACCTCCATGGAATTCTGTGGGTTTCTTTTCTCCAGCCCAAGTTAAATCAGCTGAAAATTTTGCTTCAAGTGCTCTTTTATGTACCATTTTAGCATTTCCATCACTTAGATGGAGGGACACATGGCCTAGGAAGTACCGACAATCAAAAAGTCGGCATGCATGTCGAAATAGACACTCCAAAATACACTAACCCATCAAAATTGTTGTCATATCCATATTGTCATCTATATTATAAGTGGTGTATCTGTGTCCCTGTAACATCGCAGAACGCATTTTTAAGTTTTTAATAATATAGTTTATGTCAAAAAAAAGGTAAAAATGATGTTGCAGTACCACAAATGATCCAGCTAATACAAGGTCTGGGAGGGTTAATATATATATGCAGCCTTACCTCCAATATATAAAGAGGTTGCTAACTTCTTGGAGTTTGCAATGTTATTGAAATGACCATCTTAAAATACAAAGAAAGTTTCTGGACATTAGCATCAATCCAATAGTACATTTCACTCTACTGATAAGATTATATCCAATTGACTATCCTAAAATTTTGATTCTTGTAAACTTCTCACTATATAATACTCATAATTATATCTATGTAGCTAATATGGGAACAACTTCTAGAAGAAACGAATGTCATTCTGATAGTTTTGATCAAGTAACCAATTATAATAAAAAGTATAATTTCTCAACAGAAAAAAGAATATACTCTTGAATATACAAGTTTAAGAGTTAAAGAAATTGAATGGAAGATAGCAAGGAAGTGGCGAGAAATATATACCTCAATGCATACCAAAGATCTCTTCTGGTGGATCATAAATGTGTCTTTCTGGAAACATTTCCTCAAAATCTTGCTTTACCCTGTTCCTTAGCAACGGGTGTGGTAGAAGTCCTTTCAACAAAATTCTGAAAGGCAACTCTTCAGGTGGATCAGGAGAATTTTTCATGTCCTCATATATATTCATTGCATCTGCTGGTGATCCATATCTCAAGAATCCCCTGATGACTTCAGCATAAGTCTGTGAATCAGGGAAAAGTTCTTCATTCCGCATGCTCTCCCAAACTTTCATGGAATCTTCCATCTTTTTACTCTTTGCCAAGGAAATAATCAAATCCTTGTACAAATAAACATCTGGTTTGTACCATTTCTCCTTCTGAATTATCTTGAACATCTGAAAAAAATCACAACCAAGCAAGATAATCAGATTGATCAACCAGTATCTCTTTCTTCTTCTTTTTCATCAACCGGTATCTCAAAATAAATAATTTACCAATAAATCAAAGGTACTCATAAAGTATTAATATACTGCTTTTAATGTATAAAACCGAAGTTGATGCTATTCCTCGGTGAGTGCCTATAGAACCTAAAGAAAACTAAAAAGGATAAACATAGCAATATCATAATCTTCCCATGCTACTTATGGATATCCAAAAATAATAATAATAATTTCCCCTCGCTAATACTTTCTGGTATCATGTCTAATTGGCCACTATTCCAACTAGTCATTTTCTGTTTCCAATCCCTTCGCACTATTCCTCAATTATAAACCCCTTCTAGGAACTATGTTGTAGTTTGGCTACTATCTATGTTGCCTGGCCACTGGAAAATGGTGTATGTATCTATGTCGTGTCCCTAGCCCTAATGTCCGTATTCGTGCAACATAGGGGACTATATATTACCTATTTGAAAAAAATTGCATCAGATACACGTATCATGTCCTTACTCGTATATGTGCACGTATTTTTGTGCAACACAGGCCACAACATAGTTTCTTGCCCATGCTTATCCCCATGAATACTCTTCTTTCTAATCAAGAAGCTATTAATGAAGGCTATTTGTGAAGCCTTTCTTCCAGTTGATTGTTCAGCTTCCTGTATCATTATATTTCCAAGTATCTTTCTTTGACCATAAAACTCATGTATTTCTATTAATCGGTTCATCATTTACATTACATAGCTATGCCCATGCTTATCCCCATAAGTTTTCTTTTTCATCAACCGGTATCTCAAAATAAATAATTTACCAATAAATCAAAGGTACTCATAAAGTATTAATATACTGCTTTTAATGTATAAAACCGAAGTTGATGCTATTCCTCGATGAGTGCCTATAGAACCTAAAGAAAACTAAAAAGGATAAACATAGCAATATCACATTCTTCCCATGCCACTTATGGATATCCAAAAATAATAATAATAATTTCTCCTCGCTAATACTTTCTGGTATCATGTCTAGTTGGCCACTATTCCAACTAGTCATTTTCTGTTTCCAATCCCTTCGCACTATTCCTCAATTCTAAACCCCTTCTAGGAACTATGTTGTAGTTTGGCTACTACCTATGTTGCCTGGCCACTGGAAAATGGTGTATGTATCTATGTCGTGTCCGTAGCCCTAATGTCCGTATTCGTGCAACATAGGGGACTATATATTACCTATTTGAAAAAAAATGTATCAGATACACGTATCATGTCCTTACTCGTATATGTGCACGTATTTTTGTGCAACACAGGCCACAGCATAGTTTCTTGCCCATGCGTATCCCCATGAATACTCTTCTTTCTAATCAAGATGCTATTAATGAAGGCTATTTGTGAAGCCTTTCTTCCAGTTGATTGTTCAGCTTCCTGTATCATTATATTTCCAAGTATCTTTCTTTGACCATAAAACTCATGTATTTCTATTAATCGGTTCATTTACATTACATAGCTAACTTCATCAATCATGTAAATATATGGGTCTCAACATTCATAAATCCATCCAGTTAGCAAATTCACATTAACACTAAGGGCTAGTTTGGTTCCCGTTATGGACGGTTTACCATTTTGGTTGGCAACATGGCCAAAATGGCAGAGAAATATGTTTGGTTCTACAGTTTTCTGTTTCAACCATACAAAATGGCAGCAAACGGCAAATGCTAAATGGTCAAGGAGACAGCATTTGCCATTTTCCATATCAAATGAGAAACAAAGTGGCCCTAACAAAGAAGCCCAGAACCACTAGAACCCTTTAGACAAGTATTTGACCCTGTCACCCTGCCTTACATCCCCCTCTGAGCCCTCTCACCCCCACTCCACCACCACCCACCACACAAAAACATTCAACCCATTGGCCAAGAAACATGGTATAACAAAGATGGCATTGTGAATTGTCAAGAATAAATTTCTACCTCCATATTTATCCCAAAAAACTAAGTCCTATGGAAAATCATAAATATACCTAAGAACGAAGCACACATACCAATTTTTCTCCATATAGTCAGATAAAATGATTGAACAAGAAGCACAAGTTGAGCTTAATCAAAACCTTATCAGTCTCTTAAACCTACAAAATATATCATTTAACCAGTTACCCAGATCATAACAAATAAGAATAAACTTCTTTTAACACCAACCTTGAGTTCTAACTCCACCACTCCTACCTCTCATCTCTCATTGAAAAAAAAAAAACTCAAGTTGTACAAGAAGCTCAAGTTAAGTTCCATCAACACCTATAATGCTCTTAAATCTTCAAATACATAAAAAAATTCCATATGGCCATATTAAAAAGAGACAAATAATTGAATAAAGCACAATTGAGCTCCAACAACCTCCTATGATCCCCCTAAACCTTTAAATATATCATCTCTCCAAAAAATTGTATTAAAAAGGGAAAAAAAGAAGAAGGAAAAAAACATGAATAAAGCACAATTGAACTCCATCAACACCTACAATCCCATAAACTCCCCAAAATCTACAAATTTCTCCACTTACCCATATCCCAAAAAACACCAAGAATCTCATTTTAAACTTCAAACTCAAACCCTAAGAGCTAACTCCACCTCTCTCATCGAAAAATATCTCAATTTGTACAAGACTCTCAAGTTAAACACCATCAACCATCTGTAATCCCCTTAAAGCTTCAAATATATCAATTTCTCCATGTACCTATGTTGCACAATACGACATGATACGAGCATGCAACAATGACAAGGCGTTGATTTTCGAGTGTTTTGGTTGGGTTTGGGATTTGCTTATCAGATCCGCCAGTTTATTTTTTGGTGAAACAGCTGCTTATCCATACAATGTGTTTGATGAGTGGTGCTTCTGCTTATTTGTTTTGGAAGTTGCTGCCAGTTTAGACTGCTTTTAACTGCAGGCATTGAGGTGCTTCCAAAAGTAATTGCAGCATTTCAAACTCTTCTTTTACATAAATGTTCATTACCTTTATTGTTAAATTATATAAGAAAGTAATAGTTGTCAAGTCCCATACATGTCTAATTTGGTCATGTTCAACAATTTCAAAATTGAAAAAAGAACAAAAAAAGAACAAAAAAACAGATTTTACCATATTGCTTTTGGCAGCAGCTTTGAGCATGTAGTGACCAAACAGATTTGACAAATGATCTATTTCAGCAACTCATGACAGCAGCTTATAATAAACTTCAGCAATCACAAACCAAGCTTTTGTGACGTCGAATAAAGGAACAGCTGGATTTCAACAACCAATTCCATCTACGGACCCATATCACAAGAAGAAAAAGCACCAATAAATAAAAAAATCGAACCTTGAGCGCGAGCTCCACCTCCTCCTGCCTCTCCAGCTCGACGAGCACGGCGATCATGTCCATCTTGAGCAGCCTCCTCACGTGGCACTTGATGAACTTGTCCAATTTTTCTTCGTCCTCTTTGAACCTCTTCAGTCCTAAGATCACGTAGAGGGCTTCCTTTCCTATCATCTTCTTCCCTCTCCAAAGGGGACCCCTCGGCCTCCCGTCGTGGTAATGGCGAGCGAAGGAGGAGGGATTGGAAACGGTGGGAGGAGATGGGAAGGAGGGGGAGAGGTTTTGTGAGGGTTTTGTTAGGGTTTGGACGAGGGAGTAGGAGAAAGTTGGGATTTTTATTCGGGAGAGTGAACGGAAGATAGCCATGAGAGAGAGAGAGAGTTGGGTGCGGGTTGTTTTGGATGGTAAAACCCTTGGCAAAAAATTTTAGCTATTTTAAGAAGGGGCCGATTGGGCCAATTCATGGGCAAGCACGGAGCTAAAATTTAAATTTTCCAGAGCTGTACCTGTCCTAACTAAATAAAATAAAATAATAATAATAATAATAATAATAATAATAATAATAATAAAGTTAGCAAATATTCATATCTAAAATATGAAAACTAAGAGATTTTTCCACTATTTTAAAAAATACCCTCATTCTCAACATCTCCAATGAACATCGAACTACAATAGTGGAGGGCATTTGTTAATTTTTTTTAGAGAAAATTTGAGTTGCATCACATTTTATTTACCCATATTCAAGGTGCACCTCATCCGATTACCATAATGCATGACACCCTCCACTTTTGACGAAAATCGTCTCCAACTTACGGTCAACTTTTTTGACCAAAATTTTGGACAAAAATATCCTAAATCGTCTTCTTCCCCCCACCCCAACCCCACACTGCTCTCCTCTCCGATGCGCGGCCCCGCTGTCGCACGTCCTCCACCACCCCACCCCCCACCCCCCGATGAAAGAGGGAGCCAGCAACCATGAACGGCATGACGGCCCAGAGGTAGCTGTCAACGAGGAAGGAGCAGTGGGCTCAGAGCACGTTGGGGTGGGAGAGGGAGGCCATGGCTTTAGCTTAGTAGCGGATGTTGTCGAGGCTGGCACAAGAGCGCTCGAGGTCAATGGACTTAATCGCTACGAGGGCGGAGTCGAGGTCTAGGCATGCGGCTCTGTAGACCACGGCGCTCACGTCACTGCCTATCTCGTGCACAGTGCTGTCGTGGTCTTGAAGTTATTTGTAGTTGAGATCAAGAAGGGAATGTGATGTGCTAATGGCTTGGTTTGCGAACTTTTTCTTGTGTTTAAAGCAGTTGGCACAGTTGGGGCCTCTCATGTGAACTGGAGGGGCCAAAGTGGAGGTGTATGTATGCTTTCATGTGAAGGAGAGGAAGGGAAGTGTTACAATGTTACTTGTTACTGGAGAGGTTCTCGTGAAGCCTCATAGAAAGGATCATTGAGCTCGACCAGGCACTTCCATGGCGGGGCCCCAACCATCTTCATTGCGATCATCTCTGTCTTCTTCCTCCTCGCTCACGAGCTCTTCTACCACTCCGCCAAGGCCGTCATCGTGGAGTTCGAGGGCTTCGATGCTGATGAGTTCGATCTCGATCCCAAAGAGAAAGAGGAGGGGGGAGAGGGGGCGGCTTTGACTGCCCACGACGGGGGGAGAGGCAGGAGCGTGGCGGAGGGCACGTAAGAGGGCAGAGGGGGAGAGGGGCTAGAAAGAAGATAAAAGGGGAGGAGTATTTTGGTAAAAAAATTAACAGCCAAAGCAGTTGACTATTATTTTTAGTCAAAAGTGGAGAGTGTCATATATTATGGTAATCATGTAGGGTGCACCTTGAATATGGATAAATAAAATAGGGTGCAACTCAAATTTTCTTATTTTTTTAACAGAAAAGTTAAAAATATGGATATTTCTTAAATTTTAAAAATAGTGGGGACACCTTTTAGTTTTCATATTTTGGATAGGAATATTTGCCAAAATATCCCAAAAAAATTAAACATAAAAAAATTCTTAAGTTTATTTCGGATTGAACTTAAAATGATAACTAAGTTCTTTAAATATTATATGTATATTAT
The DNA here is from genome assembly GCA_036927795.1 of Iris macrosiphon. Lineage (NCBI taxonomy): Eukaryota > Viridiplantae > Streptophyta > Magnoliopsida > Asparagales > Iridaceae > Iris > Iris macrosiphon. Next base: position 174,153 of record JAYESA010000161.1, read on the forward strand.
CATTTTTGACCCTTTGGACCCTAGTATAAACAATGACCGATCATTAATGTAATAAACATTGACCCTATTTTCCATATAAAAATTTGCAAGTTTTGTTTTCATCACTGTCATGTGATAAATACTTGTCCCAATAAATGTAAGTTATATAGCAAAAAAAATTAGAATTATAGATTCTGAAAAAATTAACTCCGGTTGATTGAACTAATTTCATACGTGACAACCAAAAGAGATACATAATAAAAAAAATGCATTCTTCTAAGCCCATTAGTAATTTTCTCGCAATTCTACTATTTGTCTATGAAAAAAATTGGGTGTTGCCATATCTCATTATGTGGCATCTGACATAGTAGCTGACATGGCAAATTTTAACCAAAAAAATAATCACCAAATTTTTTTAATATTAATGTTAATGTTAATGTTAATATTAATGTTAATGTTAATGTTAATGTTAAAGTTAAAGTAAAGTTAATGTTAATTTTAACGTTAATGTTAATGTTAATGTTAATGTTAATGTTAATATTAATTTTAATGTTAATATTAATATTAATTTTAATTTTAATTTTAATTTTAATTTTAATTTTAATTTTAATTTTAATGTTAAATTTTGTCATGTCAGCAGCCATGTCATATGTCACATAATGGGAGATCATCACCCAAATTTTTTGGGAGACAAGTAGCATTTTTGATTTCCTCAAGGGCACATCATTAGAAGCACAAAGTTATTGTCCTATTGTAGAATTCAAGCTCGAACAAAGAGTTCATAACTTGGAGGCATTTCTGACATAACTTGGAGTTAATAACATTGTGTAACCATGGATACTAAAACTGGTCATTCTTTGTAAGATACTCCTATATGTGACAAAGATGTTATAATTAAAATAAATCTAGAATTGCTCTATAATAAAACGGGTTATGTTAATGTTGTTGCAACGTTTATCCCCTTTACTTGCTATCTGTAGTTAAGGTATATGCAATTACTTTTTCAAATTTCCCATGAAGGATTTCCAATATGATATTACCTTGCCCTTTGTTGGTCTTCAAAGTAACTACAGATACTTTTATGCACTAATGTTCCCCTTGTCATAAGATTCATGTTGCTGCAATCGAAAAAATGACGAGGGGCTCAAATTATATGATCATGGCTATCTTATTACTTATCTAACATTCTGATTCATAACCAAGTAGCCCATGTTCAGCATACTTAGCTCAATGGAGTCTTTTCCCTTAATATTCATATCAAATAAACTCCAATTTATAATAAAACTATTATAAGAACATGCATATTAACTATTAAGCATATGCCTTCTATTCTGGAAATGGTCTAGTAGCAATTTATCATTATCTAGTCAAGAATACATAACTTCAAACTCATTGTAACATTTCATCAAACATAACTTAAAATTCATTGTAAAATTTTATTAAATATTTCATCGAACACTAAATTGATCTAGATGGCAAGTTTTCTACCTGTGACCATGACAAAGGACCTTGTTCTTTGGTGGCCTTGAGCATCCTCGTCTCGTCCGCAGTTTTGTCGTTGAAGAAGAAACAAAATAGGAGAGTTATAGAGAGAGATCCATTGTCGTTGAGGTCTCAGTCCCACCATCCTCACCATGACCTTGAGAGTAGCGTTCGGCAGCCGCATGGCTTTATGGTAGATGGGACTAAGCGTAGGGATAAGCGATATAGCTATTGTGGGGCTGCATACATAGGGGTAAGCAGCACAGTTGTCGGGTACTTGGTACCAGCCTAGAGAACCTTTGAACTAGAGAATGAGCTTTACCTATAAGATACGGGCCATATCTTTAAAAACAAAAATTGGACTGCTTGGTGGCGTGGAGCCCACCCAAGCCCACCAATAGATCTGTCCTTGTTTATGGGATTATTATTCATTTGTTCACGTAATATGTCATTTTCCACATCTTATTATTTTACTTTTTGGACTTAAAGACTTTTGACAATCTCTGAATCTTAGAGGTGCTTCTTGATTGTATAAACTTAAGGGTTTTGTTGCCAACTAGTAGGTAATGTTGGTTGGCAACTGGTGGGCAATGCTTATGAGATATTTTTAAAGTATGGGTTTTGAGTGATTATGAAAGGTTTGATCTTTTGTAGGTTTAAGTAATAGTTTTAAAACTAGTCCAATTGTCACTTCCTTTTTCCATATATGTATTTAAACATATATTTGATTTTGTATCATGTATTGAGCATTTTTATGTATCCAAGTTTGATATTGTTGGGAACAAAAATCAAAAACCGTTCCCCAAATCATAGAGTACTTGTGAGAGAACCGAGCAAAACGTACAAACTAAAAAACACCAAACACAAATCGCAGCCACAGAGATTTTTATGTGGAAAATCCAGATAAAAAAAACTACGGAACGATCGGAGTCCAACCCTAAAGAACCTCCACTAATAAAATAAATAGATTACACCCTCTACAAGCTCCTCGCCGATCCAACACGGATCACCGTAACTCTTTAGAACAGAAAATAGATTACAACCAAAAGAAAAAAGATAATAAAAAATACCCCAAATTGATCTCTTTCTCCGAAACGGCCTCCAATTCTTTTTTCTCCTCTCCAAAGTTGCAATGGCACTCTTGCCACCTTTTTTTTCTCTTTTATTTTTTCTCTCATGTTGTTGTATCTTGCATGAGCCTTTATATAAACTCTTGCATGAATTATGGTTCCCTATGAAAATCTATATATGAAAGCCAAAAATATTTATTAAAATTCAATTACATTCAATCATATATTTAATGGAAATCAAATCATAAATTAGCTTACCATAAATTGGAAATCCAATTATATAGAAAGTTAATATATGAAAGATCCAATCATAAATATATAATTAAAGTCAAAGATGGGAATCTAATATAATATTTGCTTACCATAAATGTTCCAATACACGGCGCTTGATGCACTTCCTGAGATTTCCCGGCATACGGATGGCGCTCATCGCACTCCGGGGTATTCTTCACATAGGTTGGGAACCCCGCCCACTCCAACAAATCTCCTCATTCACAACTATGTAGAGGGGATCGTCATCCCGACGATCCACCTGCAGTACTAAAACTTTCTCATTGGAAGAATCATTGTGAACATGTATGCTCCGTTGTCATCTATATGAATCTTTTCAAGTGCCACTTCCTTATTTTCAACCATATCTCATATCCAATGATACTAGGTATCAATATGCTTGGACCGGCTATGAAATATCTTATTCTTCACAAGGTGAATTGCACTCTGACTATCGTAAAGCAAAGGATACTGCTATTGCTTTAGCCCAATTTTCTATAACAGCTTCTTCATCCATAATAACTCCTTGCAAGCCTCTGTCGCCGACAATGCAATACACTTCTACAATCGCGACTACCATGATACTACTCCACCAGCAAACATCATCACATAGCCCAAAGTCGATCGCTTCGTGTCTACATCTCCAGCCATATCGACGTCGGTATACCCAACCAGCTTCGACTTGTCACCACCAAAAGAAAGTCTCCAAACAAAAGTGCCCTGAAGATATCGTAGAATTTACTTGACTCCACTCAAATGTACCCTTCCAGGATTGAAAGTATACATGCTAACTATGGCAACTGCGTGAGCGATGCTTGGCCTCGTATACACCATATCATACATAAGACTCCCCATAGCAGAGGTATATGGAACCCGCTCCATATCTTTCTTCTCATCCTCGGTAGATGGACACTGCTCCTCAGTGAACTTAAAGTGAGACGCAAAGGGGTTACTCACTTTCTTTGATTCGTCCATCCCGAAATGCTGAAGTACCATGTGAATGTACTTCTTTTGGGACAAGTGTAGAAGCTTGGACTCTCTCTCTCTCTCTCTCTCTCTGCTGATCTCCATCCCAAGAATAGTCTTCTTTGTGCCCAAATCCTTCATAGAGAAGGCCGCGCCTAGTTGGCACTTCAACTCCGCTAGCTATCCTAGTGGCATTTTGACCCACCGGTAGCATATCATCAACATAGAGCAGTAAAATGATAAAATCATCCTTGGCAAAGTACCTCACAAATACACAGTGGTCCGACGTCGTCCGTGCGTAACCATGCTCCCCCATAAATGACTCGAACTTCCTGTACCACTGCCTCGGAGCCTGCTTCAGACCATACAAGCTCTTCCTCAACTGGCAGACTAAGTGTGACTTGCCCTTCTCACAGAATCCCTCTGGCTACTCTATGTATAACTCCTCCTCAAGATCACCGTAGAGGAATGTCGTATTCGCGTCTATTTGCTCGACCTCCAAGTCAAAACTGGCTGTCAATGTCAGCACCACCGAAATAGATGACTGCTTACCGACTAGTGAAAAGATCTTATTATAATCTATGCATTTTCACTGACCATAGCCTTTAACTACCAACCTCGCTTTTTATCGAGGGCAAGTAACATCATCTGTCTACTTTACTTTGAACACCCATCGATTCTTTAAAGCCTTCCTGACCTTTGGCAACCGCACCAGATCATAAGTAGAGTTGGCCTCCAAGGAAATTATCTCCTCCTGCATAACCTTCATTCACTCATGTCTGTGTTTATCTTCTATAGCCTCTTCAAAACTTTCGGGTTCTCCCCCATCAGTCAGTAGCACATACTCACCCGGTGAGTATCTCGTAGATGGTCGATGCTCTCTATCTCTCCTCCTCAATGGAACCACTGGCGTTGGTTGTATACCAATCGGCTCCTCCTCAGGAACTACCTTTTCAGCATGTTCATCCTCCTAAAGATCACCCTAACCATCAGCAGGCTGATGATCAAGGTTAGGAGCAACTTTATGTACTGGCTCCCCCATAACTGGATCCTCTGCGATGTCCTATGGAAACTGCTCGATGCAAAATGACTCTAACTTAGGCAATTTCTCAGCCTCAAAAGGCATCTTGAAATCTTAAGTGTTGGTCATGGTCTGATCCTCGACGAATACCACGTCCCTGCTTCTGTAGAGCTTTCCTCCCACTGGGTCATAGAGTCTATAACCAAACTCTTCCCGACCGTAATCGACAAAGACGTACCGCCTCATCTTCGACTCAAGTTTGGATCTCTTGTCCTTCGGTACATGTACAAAGGTCTTACAATCAAACACTCGTAGGTAATTATATGATGGCTCTTTGTCATACCACACTTTTTCAGGCACATCACCCTGCAAAGGAGTACTAGAAGATAAATTAATAATATAAGTAGCTGTGTAAAGAGCCTTACCCCAATAGCTACCCGACAAGTTTGTTTCTGACAACAAATATCGTACCCTCTCCATCAGCGTCATGTTCATCCGCTCCGCTACACCATTGAGCTGAGTCTTCTTGTGTTATATTCCTTGCTCTCTGTAGTATGCATCAAAGGGATCGAATATTCGTCGCCATTGTCCGACCGAACACATAGCAGCTTCTTGCCCATTTTCCTTTCAATAGAGGCCAGAAACTCTATGAAAGTGGGCATCACCTGATCCTTGGTCTTTAAGGCATAGACCTAAACCTCCCTGGAATAATCATCAATAAAAGTTACAAAGTAAGAAGCACCACCAATAGATTTTACCTTCATAGGATCGCAGACATCCGAGTAAATCAACTCGAGCAACGTCGGCTTTCTTGAATTTGGATGACTTTGGAAAGATACCATATTTTGCTTTCTTGCCAAACAGTACATGCACCTCTCCAATTTTGTAGACTTTAGCCCTGGAATCACCTTCATATTTACTAAGTAGCCTATTTCCTTCTCGCTGATATGGCTGAGCCGTCTGTGCCACAACTCAGTAGATGCATCAGTAGTTGCATTTACCTCTTGTGCCCCTTGTGCGCTCCCTTCCATATAGTAGAGTCTGGACCTCTTGCTTCCTTTGTCAATCACCATCGAACCTCTATAAAGCTTCTACTGACTATTCCCGAAGAGATTAAAGAAACCCTCGTCATCCAACCTTCCAACTGATACCAAGTTGAAAAGAATATCAGGGACATGATGAACATCTTTCAGAACAAGAACTGCACCCGTCTTTGTCCTCAAATGCATATCTCTTATGGCAATAGCCTTCAACACATCTCTATTACCCATCTTCAACACTCCACAGTTGCCTGTTGTGTAAGTAGCAAATAGTGTCATGTTGTGAGATAAGTTCGCTGAAGCACATGAGTCCACCAGCCAAGAGTTGTCATCGCAGGCGAGGTTCATAACTACCTCATCACCTATAATGATCAGATCGCCTCCATGTGTCGAGGCCGTCGTTGTAGTATTCTGGCCCTGCTTTCCCTTGTCATCCTTCTTATCTCTCTTTCAAATAAAACAGTTTCGCTTGATGTGGCCATTTTTGCCACAATGGTAACACTCTGAGTTCTCGTACCGACCCTTGAACCTTTCCCTACTTTTGTCTCTGCTACCTCCTGGACCCCTGCTTTTATCCCTTTTGCGGCTCTCTAAAATAAGTGCCTCTGAGTGGGATATGGATGAAGTGGCCTGAGAACGTCTTTGTATCTCTTCATTTAGTATCCCGCTCTTGGCAAACTCCAGACTGACCATGCCTTCCAAAGCAAAAGCAATCATAGACACTCGTACGATCTCCCACGAGTCTGGAAATGTACACAACAACCATAGTCCTTGAACCTCATCGTCGAACTTGACTCTCATCGAGGATAGCTGGTCAACCACGCCCTAGAACTCAGCCAAATAATCCATAATGGATGTCCCATCTTTGTACCACAGAACCATCATCATCCGGATCAGGAATAATTTATTTACCCCAGTCTTCTTCGCATACAAAGATTCTAGCTTATCCCATAGTGTTCTCTCGTGCTCAATACTGGCAACGTGGTTGTACATGTTTTCGTCAATGAACTGCCTGATGTACCCACATATCTGTATATGCTCAAACTTCTAGTCCTCTTTGGATTTGTCATTGGACCTCTCAGAAGCAAATATCGACAGATGCAGCTTCATGAAAAATAGCAGATCCTTCATCTTGCTCCTCCAGTAGTGATAGTTGGTACCGTTCAGGTTTATCATGCACACCGACTTCGCGTCCATCTCTCCTCCTTGGTTTGCTTGTCAACTCCAGACACCCTTCAAAAAATTTAGAACCTGGCTCTGATACCACACTATTGGAAACGAAATACGAAAATCGTTCCCCAAACCAAAGAGTACATGGGAGAGAACAAAAAAAAATGCACAAACCAAAAAATACCAAACACAAATTGCAGATAGAGAGATTTTTATATGGAAAACCCAGATAAAAAAAATCACAGGACGATAGGAGTCTAACCCTGAAAAATCTCCACTAATGGAATAAAGAGATTACACCCTCTATAAGCTCCTCACCGATCCAATACGGATCACCGTAACTCTTTGGAACAGAAAATAGATTACAACCACGAAGAAAAAAAGACAATGAGAAATATCCCAAGTTGATCTCCTTCTCCGAAACGTCCTCCAATTCTTCTTTCTCCTCTCCAAAGTTGCAATGGCACTTTTGCCATCTTTTTTTCTCTCTTATTTTTTTATCTCATATTATTGTATATTGCACGAGCCTTTATATAAACCCTTGCATGAATTAGGATTCCTATATGAAAATCTATATATGGAAGCCAAAAATATTTATAGAAATCAAATTACATTTAATCATATATTTTTAATGGAAATCAAATCATAAATTAGCTTACCATAAATTGGAAATCCAATTATATAGAAAGTTATATATAAAAGATCCAATCATAAATATATAATTAAGTCAAAGATGGAAATCCAATATAATATTTGCTTACCATAAATGTTCCAATACATGGCGCTCGATGCACTTCTCGAGCTTTTTTGACACATGGATGGCGCTCGTCGCACTCTGGTGTATTCTCCACATAGGTTGGGAATCTCATCCACTCCAACAGATACATTACCATGTACTTGTATTTCTAGTAACTGTATCCATATTGGGTTCATATATCATGTTATTGGTTTTCTTATTTAGTATCGAGTACCGAAAGGATGGATCGCTCGTAAGGTAATCAATAATGTTTAAAACTGATTATGACTTATGTAACAGGTTATGGTTTTTGATTTTTTGACAAAAATAATGATATGGAAGACTACCGTAGATCCCTAATTATACCATGGGCATTTCCAAATACTCATACTAGTACTCGTGTATAGATTGGATATCTAAAAGATCCCAAAAATTAGAATTTACTAAGCACATAGTATATTACTAGTATACTACTATCGGCATGACAGAATGCCCGGTCAGTCTGCTGCTTGGCTAGTTCTTTATCCATTGGTCCTTTCTTTTTTCATAGGATGGCTAGGATTGGTTGGGACTTGGATTGGTAATTTGATATCATCTGAATGGCCAAGATAAATCCCATATCTACATAAACTCTTCTCTTCACTCTCTTGCATTTATTTTCTCTCTTCTTCTGTTCCTCTTCAAATCTCTTCCTCTCTTCTTGTGGGCTAACATAGGAGGGCTAGAGCTTGATCTTGAGATCAAGGGTGTGGTGTCTACCCCCCTAGATAGTGGAGTAGAAGCTAGAATAGGGCTTTCGACTTGAGGCAAGTACACCATCCTACTCATCACTAGCCATGTATATACTAGTTATACGGTTGTCAAAGGAAGGAGTAATAGATTGGATCATGGATCCAGAGCTCATACTATTGACCTTAGAATCTGATGGAACATCGCCCCCAGCCAAATGTATATTGTTATTCTAGGAAGAGATGATCCTGGAATGGGTGTTTTGATAAACCCCTTCCATAAAAATGTTCCATAAATCAACACTTGGTATGTCCTCAATATTATACCAGCTCGATGGGGTTGCCAGAGAATGATGGTTGCTCCCATCGTCCTACCATGGCTTCTGTGAGAAAACCTTTGTATCATGTTAATGGAGGCTAAGAGCAAGTCCTCTTCACCACAGGCGGGCCTTCGTCCTTGGGACATTGTCTTGTCGATGAAGTACATTGCAGTCTCTGAAACACGGACTGCTTGGTCGGTGCCTTAACAGCCTTGGTGTAAAAGCAATGAAGAACAACATTGTGACAAGGATGCTCACAAGGAGGCATCACTGCAGCCATAGAGGTCGATCTTTCTTTCAGCTTTTTACTGACTACATCGCGTAGATCAAAAGAAGAAGGGAGAGAATTATGATGCTAGGTCATTTCCTATATTGATTCACTACATGCAGGGGTCCAACTGAAGATCTTATCTTCTCTTGCTAGCGCATGAAGACCGGTAGCGTATAGACTTTATCCGATATAGTTTGTCGTCATTTGTGCGGGTCAGCTCGAGCAAAGTATGTTGTTGTTGCATTTGTGAGGAGTTAGTTGATCAGTGCATTTATTCTGAGTTGCGTTTCCTTCTCTACGCGTGCATGTGAGGGCACCATGACACGTAGCAAGTGTCAGTTCGCCATTAAATTTGAAGTTTAAGAGAACTTGATTTAATTAACAACGAAAAAAAGTACAGAGAGCTCCTATGAGACAATCTAAGTACAAATTTATTTTTTGGGGTGACGATGGAGGGTTAGGAGTGTAGCAACTCTCTTTACTCTGTGGACGATCCGATGTAGGAGGAGGAAGCTCTTTTCTCTTGCTTGACTGTAGGTTTGCAGATAGCCAGCCCTTAGAACGTTTAATTTGCTCATATTTATAGCCATCGTGCTGATGGGCTATGGATGCCACATATGCCTCTGTTTGGTGGCCGTATAAGGCTCCTTCAACAGAATACGGTTGCAACTATCGCCGCATGCCATGGGCCGATTGCCACATGGTCTTGGTTGAGATATGTTGTTGAAGCAATCTTGGGGTTGTTATCAACCCATTGTGGGCGTAACTTGGTCAGTTGGACACGTAGTCAGCACCAACTGTGCAAAGATTTCTGCAATTGTAACGGAAAGATCTTGTGAGCTGGAGGTCGCATAACAACTTGGTCGTATGATGGCGAGGCCGCATGGATTTTGTAGCCGTATATGTGCTCTCATTTGGGCCTTAGTCAAATGGACACTCTGACAGCATGTTAGCGAGGCTGCATAGGGCATTGCAGCAACATATGCGTCCTTTTTGGCCTTGGTCAGAGGACACTCAGGTTGTATGGCGTCATGGCTGCATTCTCGTCCAGGCCGCATACGTGCTCTCGTCTTGCTTTGGTCGAATGGACACTACGGCCGCATGTTGACGAGGCTGCATATGGCCGAAGCCGCATATGGGAGGACACGTGACATGGTGCGTCTGTCGAGGCCATCAAACGCATATGTGACTTTCTGTATTTTGCATGCCGCCCCTTTCACGAATTTTGAAGCTGTCAGAACTTTATGTCAGACATTGAAGACTGTGTTAGGAGCTCATTATGCGACCTCTTGCTCCTTGGTTGCTCTGGCTGCATGTAAATTATTATACGACTTTATATCTGGCCGCATAGATCATATTTTATGCGGCATGAGTTCTATGCGTCCTATAGATTTTTCATGCTTCTACAAGACCCCCTTTAAAGTTTCCAAAATGACAAGTTTCGAATATTTTGAATAAGAAGCATGATCGAGCACTTTTGGCCGCATAGGGGCGACATGTCGCATAACTATGTTGCCGCATAGTGGACTCTGTCAGGCTATCAAATTATTAATGAGAGGATTTGGCCCAATCTTTAAGAAGATATCTTGGGATTCTGAGCCATCAGGGGATAAAGTGGCCCAACAACCGAGGATTCGCCATTATTTATGGTCATTTTGTGGATCGAGATGACTCAAGATCCGAACAGCCTCCTTTATCTCCAGCCGTATGTTGCTGCCTATATATATAGGGGGCAGAGGAGAGAGAAAACCCATCTTCATATTTTCTTATTTCCTTCTCTTCTTATTACTGCTGCCATGGCCCCCAAACTTGCTTCCTCCGCCGTTACCGCCGTCGCTAAGGGTAAGGGAAGGCCAAGAGCAAGGGGAAGGGCCATGCTACTGTAGCGATCAAGGGTAGGTCTTGAACGAGGAAGACGAACTGATTCTCTAAACCATAGAGACACATGTGCACAGTTGGAAGCATGGATTCGTCTATGCACCAACTTCTCACTGCCACAAGGGTAGCCACATAGGCGACCCTACCGTATATAAATCTATGCCGCATGGTAACTTGTGAAGTATGGGAGACCATGCTGCATAGGCTACAGCGCCACATAGTTGCAGGGTTTGGTTAGGCCGCATAGGCCATCCAGCCGCATGAGCATACCCTTCTTAATATTTGAAGTATGATCATGCTCTTTCATGGTTTTTACAGTGACTCTGTCCACTCCACCCTCTGGCGAAGTAGTCCTTGGTCACGGTATGCTTTCGTTGAATATGAAGCTTAGGGACCTGACCACGGCCGTCAAGACCCAGATCAATAAAAACCTCCCTACATGACGTCAACAGAAGATTGTCGAGCAGTCGCTTGGCTTCTTGTTGAGCTAGATAAACTCAGGGGAGATCCCTGCTGATGATGGACCACACTTTTATAAAAAGTTATACTTCTTGTTCGAAGATGAACTGAAATCTTTTCAACCTGAGTTGGGGACGACTAGGAGGAATTGGTCTTTCACCTTTCGTAGGACCGAGATGATGTTTCCCTCTTTTGAGCGTCGCCTGCCTTTATCGGATCTGAAGGTGATGATAGGTCTGTACTAGATGGGCTGGAACTTGACCCCTGAGCTGCAGGGGGATCTCCTTGGGCATGTTCGGGCTGGAAAGAACAAGAGGGAGTTTCATAGCGCAAAGATGTCATCCTTGTACTCCTTGATTGGATTAAGCCAGGCCTTGTCGGGAGTGATCTAGGACCAAACCTCAGCATATATATGGCGAGCACCTTCCTTCATCAGATCGCCAAGAAGGGAACTTATCCTCCAGTGTAATTGTGGGTTCTCAGCTGGGCTCATTAAAATGAGACTTGGTGCCCCTTGACCTTGTGGATCTTGAAGAAGTATGAGCAAGAGCTCCAGGCTGATGATTTGTTTTTTGTCGTGAGGGGTACGTGCCACGACTTAAAGATGAACCGCCCTTTATTCATGGTGCTGATGGAGTTATACAACCTTCATACTGGGACTTTCTTCATGCCTGGTGGTGAGATAGGATTGGCTCTACATGAGATACATGTCGTCTCGAGACTTCCCTAGGGCGATGAACCATATGAAGAGTATACTCTAAGTAATGAAAAACTCGAGGAATTGGAAACGGAGAACCCGGAGATGCTGGTGGTATACAAGGAATTGTTATGCCATTATGGCATATGCCAGCGATCGTCGAAGAAGACGAAGAAATCCACCGAGGGGTCCTATCCTCATATTATAACTTAGGCTCATCATCTTTTCCCGGTAACCAATGAGTCCACTAGAGTTCATGTTTAGGCACCGCGATCCGAATAGGAAGTGGCTGACTCCATCCGAGAGCTAAGGGAAAAGGCCGCTCCAGCGGAGGAAGACGTGGAGGGTTCCTCGGAGGAAGAGGACGAACCCGTTAACAAATTGGGTGACCTGGAGGGGGAGCTCATCTAATTTCTCATGGACACCCACAAGCTATCCGTCAAGGCTGTACTGGCGGGGTACTTGATGATCTGGTTGCGTAATTGCGTGGTCCCTAGAGGGTCTGGGACAACAGAAAGGATCAGCCACACCCTCATTCTTTCGGCTGTGAAGTTGGCTTTTGGCCACAAGTTAGCCCTCCTACCGGCTATGGTGTATTGTATCCATCGGGTGCTCCATAACTTTGCCCAGAAGCTCGAGGACCATTCTGGGGGCATTTCAACAGAATTGAGCTCCTTTACCATTATCTGATGGATTGGCTTCTCTTGCATCACAAGTCTTTGATGAGCCCTAGGATCGAGATATGGTGGCTACTGATGCCCATATCCGCAAGTATCGGGGTATGAAGTGAAAGTATGACACAGTTCCTGTCAGCAGAAGGTAGCTCTCATTCATGACTGATTGAAGTTTCTTCACGTCTGAGCCAGAGTTTACTAATGAAGAAAAGAAATGTCACTTACCAAGACAATGGGGAGGTGCCCTACAACCTGTCTGAGAGGCTCTTTCGCAGGCTCCAGGCCATTCGTCCATTCCATCTAGTATACCGGAACAAGGCTGTAGTCTTCGTTGAGCCTTACCTGCCCAGCCAATTTGCTCGCCAATTCGGATACACCCAGCTTCTACTAGGTCACTCGAGTGCTTCTTTCGGATATAATAACAACTTGCTTGATGGGGCCCGAGCCTGGACTTACTGCAGTGCAACCGACACTCAGGCTCAGTTTTGTGTACCCGCTGCTGGTGTCGTGCCAAAGATATTGTATACGGCCACGAAGTACTACTGCACGACTAATGTTCCGCCGACTGGCTTTGACCCAGAGAGGAGTTATATCGAAGGCACCATGTTGATGCCTCCGAAAGCGAGGGCGCGTCAGACGCCCAAGAGAGGAAAGAGTGTTGCCAGGCCTCTACTCGTGGAGTTGGAGCCGTCAACTGGAGAAGAGTAGACGATATCCCCTTTTGATGATCCTCCAGTTGTGAAGCGCAAATCGAAGGCTGGGACCCAGTATTCTCGCTACTCCAAGAAGGCAATGACAGATGTGGTCCCAGATGTCACGATCCGCACCCGATGTAGGGATGCATGTCGGGAACAACGCCCAGCCTATGCCGCAGAATCGACGGTAGAATACTGTTTGGGTAAACTATCTATCTATAATATGCCACCAACAATATCAATATACTCAATCACAGATCTACGATGGAGAATAGCACGAATATGATAAAAGAATAGAATAGTCATAATACAACTCATAAGTCAAAATAATAACATCAATGAGTCAGAAAAATAGTAAAAGTAAGCTGGAGACATATCCAGTACAAAAGAAGCTAAACATCTAAGCTATGAGTCCCGGGTCGTCTGTCTCAGTCGGGATGAGTCCCTCCTGAGCCTAGGTCTCTGGATCTAAGTCCACAATATCCTGAGGCCCGTAATGAGTAGGGTACCACTCCTCAATGTCATCTGGAAAAAATATATCCAGTCAGGAAATGAGCAGAGTACATCTCTAACAGCAGTTCTAATCAATGATATAAACTATGTAACAGTAAATATATATGAATATACAAGATGCAACAATAGATACAAGAGATATACAACAAGGAAATACTGAAATAAACACATGAATGAACAATATGGCAATGAACAAGAATACTAATGACTAAGTGAGTGAGTACTAACTTTAACATGTGATCGGCTTGGGAACTTACAAAAGGATAAGGTCCTGGCTAGTCATACGTACGGTGAACGACCAACACTCACAAGGAACAAGACATACACAAGGAGGGTATGATAACATATCTACACTAAAATACTCCCCACCCCCGACTGGTATAGTGGACCCAACCATGGTACGTTATGGCACGGGATTCTCTAGGAAGGTAACAAGTCTCCTCGAGAATCAGTGTCTGTACATGTACAAGAAATAATGAAACAAGGCTTGCACAAGATAAACCATATATACCAAGGAATAACATCTCATAACGAGATCCAGATATACCAATCTGTGTAACCATCGTGTCAAGAAATCAATGATATCTACACTAGATATAATGAACATAGAGGATATCATAAATGAGAAACCATCAAAGAATATACTCGCCTGAAACCTGGTGAACAGTATCACAGATGTCCTGTATGGTGCCTCGAAGACCTAGATATGAAATATAACATCAATACAAGGTTTCAAAATAAAAATAAGTTAAACTAGTCAACATCTAGGTCAAAAAGCCATTTCTAAGTCAAAATAGTCAAACTAGGTCAACTCTAAGTCAAACTGGTCAAACTTGGTCAAACTACCTATTTCTAGGTTGTATGAGTCTATCTCTATGATATTGGGTCCATACACTATGAAACTAGGCCACACTAGCTAACTAGGATACTAAGAACACACTAAGATACTGTATCTCAAGATACGCAAACAAGTAGATATAAAATAATCAGATATGCATATATAATCAATATTAAATACACTAATCCTAATTACAAATGCTAAGTGGATAACTTGGCTTTGAACCAACTCGGTATCGTACCACTAAACACCCATCTTGATACTCAAACCCAATACCTTGAGTATCGGCCAATACCTTGACATTTACCTTGGTATCTCAAGGTAATGTCAATCCTCATTTATAGCTAACACCCAATATTAACCATATGCTAATCAACTAACTACTAAAATATAACATACTAATACATAGATACTAACCTACAATATAATACTTATAAGATACATATAGTTTAAGAATCTAACTAATACCTATCTATCTACATATCATACATATAGATACTTTCCAATAACTTACATACATAGGTATATAAATAGTTACTAACTATTACTGTCACACCCGCATACAAAAAATCGGGCATGAGTCGTGGGTACGTCCAGCCTACGTCGCAGAATCGGCGGTAGAATGCTGTCTAGGTCCGTTCTAGGTCACAATATCTATATCTCACAAAACCTGTCAATATAACCTCTCCAAAAGGAGGGCAACCACGCAACATATATGACTCAATCATAATAACTAGGAGAAGAGTAAAAGCACGATAAGATATCACAAAGAAACAAGAACCCAAGGAGCAAGTACAATATTCAAATATACAGTCTAAGTCTAAAGTCTACAACATCACACAGAAGCAACAAAAATAATAAATAGCAATACAGTCATCCAAAATAGCAAATGAAAACAACCCAGGAAAACCCACCTAGCTGAACTAAGATGCTAACGGCGTCTCCTCGATGGGCTCCTCCTAAATCTCCGGGTCACAATACTCCTCAACACCAGGCCCGTAGAAATATCGGGCAAAAATCCTCAGGATCCTCTGGAAAAAA
>JAYESA010000161.1:195000-196609 GCA_036927795.1 Iris macrosiphon
GTAATATGTAGTACTAAACTTGAGCTGGGTGCCCAAGCTAGCCTGCAGACTCCTCCAGAAATATGAAGTAAAGCGACTGTCCCGATCTGATACTATGCTCACAGGGACTCCATGCAGTCTGACTATCTGGCGCACATACATCTCTGCTAGTCTCTCCGTAGACGTACCCACTTTGAATGGTAGAAAGTGGACTGATTTGGTCAACCTATCTACGATGACCCAAATAGCATCCTTCCCCCCTGGAGAACGGGGAAGTCCAGAAACAAAATCCATGGTCACATGCTCCCATTTCTACTCCAGAATGGGTAACGGCTGGAGCAATCCTCTTGGCCTCTGCCTCTCCGCCTTTACCTGCTAGCACACTAAGCATCGGGATACGAAGCGTGCTACCTCCCGCTTTATCCCGTACCACCATACATGCTCTCTCAGATCTCTATACATCTTGTTGGCACCTGGATGCATAGAGTACTGGGATCGATGCGCCTCCTGAAGAATATCCTCGCGCAATGACCCACTCGGCATACACAACCTAGTACTATGCCGCAATGAACCATCATCAACAATGGTGAAGTCATCTGATAATCCAATCTGAACCTGCGCCCTGATGCTCCTCAGGGACTCATCCTCAAACTATGTAGCCCTGATCCGATCTACCAACTCTGACTGAATCTGCAGTCCCCATATCTGCATCTCAACTCCAGGTACTATCACCTCAATGCCCAAGCTCTCTAGATCTGCCAGAAGATAACGATCTGTAGTCAGGCACATAGCTACAGGATACCTGCTCAGCGCATCCGCAACTACGTTCGCCTTCCCTGGATGGTACTGTAACAATATGTCAAAGTCTTTCATCAACTCCAACCATCTCCTCTGTCTCATGTTCAGCTCTTTTTGGGTAAACACATACTTCAAGCTCTTGTGGTCTAGGAAGATCTCCATACGCTCTCCGTATAAATAGTGTTTCCACAACTTCAGGACAAAGATGACCGTTGCCAACTCCAAATTATGGGTAGGGAATTTCTTCTCATGAGGACGTAATTGTCTAGAAGCATAGGCAATCACCCTCCCATTTTGCTACAACACACAACCCAGTCCCTTCCCCGATGCATCACTATAGATAGTGAATCCTCCAGACCCTGATGGCAACATCAACACTGGAGCTATCGTCAACCTCCTTTTTAGCTCATCAAAGGCGATCTGGCACTCCTCTGACCAAACAAACTCCATGTCCTTCCAGGTCAGCCTAGACAACGGCTCTGCAATCCGGGAAAAATTCTGAACAAATCTCCTGTAGTAACCTGCCAGCCCCAGGAAACTCCTGACCTCTGCTACTGAACTCGGAGCACTCCATGCCTCAACTGCCATGATCTTCCTCGGATCCACCGAGATCCCCTCTCCTGTCACTACATGACCAAGAAATTCAACCTTGTCAAGGAAGAACTCGTACTTCAAAAGCTTTCCATAAAGCTTCTCCTTCCTAAGAGTCTCCAGTACTATCCTCAGATGCTCCTCGTGCTCCTCTGAGGTCTTCGAATACACCAAAATTTTATCTATAAATACCACCACAAACCTGTCCAGATGCTGATGGAATACCTTGTTCATCAGATTC
>JAYESA010000161.1:196709-276709 GCA_036927795.1 Iris macrosiphon
GGGAGGTACCATCCCCTTTGTAGTGCTGAGCTATTCGTGCTTTCTGTTAAGCACCCCGGATATTCCAAATGTCGAAGAATTCATTAAGGATTAATGCCATCCTCCCACAAGACTTTCTCAACACTAAGAGCAAACAGTAGATCTACATAGATTTTGGAATACAATTCCAACAATGTCCTCAAGAACCAACCTTTGTATCTGATATTCTTCCAGTCAATTGCCCTTCTTTGAACCAAAAGTAAGATACCTAATATTTTTTCTTTGAACTAATAACATAATACTTTTTGGTAGAATTGTAAACACATACTATCGGAAATCCTTAAGTCCATTTTTCTTGCTGTCTCCTCGACCAGTTGGCGCTTGAGGCATTTGATAAACGAATGTGCTAGATTTTTTTGGCTATGAACACCAACCACTGCAATGATGCAATCATTGATGTGCTCATTCAATATTGTGTGACGAAATCGCACATTCCTCTTCTTACTATTGAAGAGATTATTAGATGCTATCGCTGCAGTCGCCTGGTTCTCGTACTATATCGGTATAGTCAGAATTTGCACATCAACTAACAGAAGATCATACATGATCTCCCGAAGCCATTTTGCTTCATCCGCTGCAGCTGCCAAAGCATAGAACTTAGACTCCATTGATGAGTGAGAGAGAGAGCAAAGTATGCTTCTTCGACTTCCACGATATAGCAGCCCCATCCATAGAGAAGATGTATCCTCCTGTGGACATTTTTCTCTCTTCTTCTGAGCATCAACTTGCATCACTGCTACCTTCTACTACCGCTGGATAACTTTTTGTTGTGCAAGCATACTTCTGAGTCTTTTTGAGATATCTCATGACTCTCTTCACAGCTTTCCAGTGTTCTACACATGGATTACTCGTGAACCGACTTAACATCCCTATGGAAAAAGCAATATCAGGCCTGGTTGCACTTGTAACATACATTAAACTTCCGATGACACTAGAGTATTTCAACTATCTGACGTTTTCTTGGATTTGGCTTCAGCTTTTTGTCACACATATATGGAGTATCGATCTCCGGAAGATTCTGATATCCATAACGTGTGAGCATATTCTCTACGTAGTAAGCTTTGTGATAGAGCAAGTCCATCTTTCGTCTAAATGATTTTTATCTCCAGGATAACATCAACATTTCCAATGTCCTTCGTACTGAACTTGGACGAAAGAAACTTCTTCGTCTCTGTAAAGTATTCCAGATCCGTACATAGGATTAACATGTCGTCCACACTCCACATAGAGAAAATTATCCCTATGCCATCAACGAACGTTGTGTACACACACTTATCTGTCTTGCTGACCCTGTAGCCGTTTGATCTGATGACTTATCAAACTTCTCATGCTATATTTTGGAAGCTTGCTTCAAACCGTACAGAGAGTTTACTGGCTTGCAAACTTTGTCTTTAAGATCCTTGATGACAATATCTTATGGTTGCTGCATGTAAACATTTTTGATCGGTGATCTATCCAGGAATGTTGTTTTGACATCCAACTGATGAATCACCAGTTTATGAATTGCACCCAGAGCAATCAACATTCTAATTGACGTCATCCGTACAACTGGGACATGTGTCAAAGTAGTCGATCCCCTATTTCTGAGAAAATCTTTTAGCTACTAGCCTGGTCTTGAACTAATCAACAGTTTCGTCGGCCTTATCTTCTTCTTGAAGATCTATTTACATCCGATGAGTTTGTTCTTTCAGGCAGATTGACCAACACCCAAGTGTTATTGGATGTTATGTAGTCAATCTCGTCATTGACCGCCTCCTTCCAGAATACAGTCTCGGGTTTTATCGCCTCATTATAGGTAAGAAGATCTGCTTGCTTCCATATGATAGGTGACGAAATTATCTTCAAAGTTCTTCGGCTCCTCACTCGTTTGATGACGACTTTGCGAGTTCTGGTTCATCTATTGCATCTTCAAATGCAACTTGGACTATTATTATTTTTAGAAGTGTTAGCTTACTCAGTGTTTATAGTATTCCCCGAAAGATCCGCTAGAACAATGTTCTTGTGTCTGGCGAACTTATCTTCGAAGAATTCAACATCGCGAGATTCATTGATTTGATTTGTTTCAAGATCAAGGAACTTACGAGTGTCGCTTTTCTCAACTTAATTCAGGAATATTGTCTTCGTAGTCCTTGTTCCCAACTTCTGAATCTTTATGTCCGGAAGCTTCACATACGCCAAACATCCCACACTCGAATAACTTTCAAGTTGGGTCTGACCTTAAGCTAGAGTTCATGATTAGTAATATCTGATTCTGCGAACAACACTCTATCCAGAATAAACGTAGCCGTAAACACAGCTTCGGCCCAGAAGATATCAGAAGACCAGTAGTCGGCAAGATAGAGTTCATTATCTTTGTTAATGCCCTATTATTCCTTTCTGCTACACCATTTGATTGGAGAGAATACGAAACAGTCGTTTCATTGACAATTCTATGTTCTCTGCAGAATAATGCGAATTGAAAGGAACGATAATTTCTGCCTCGATCGCTTGTGATTCTCTTGAGTTTGTCCCGTTTGACGTTTAGTTGCAACCTTGAAATCTTTGAATTTCTCGAACGCTTAATCTTTTGACTTGAGAAGATAGATGAAAACGTACTTCGAGAAATCGTCGATGAAGGTAATAAAATATTTTATTCCATCATTTGTGGAGAATTGTTTGAAGTCACATATATCCGAGTGTACCAACTCCAAAAAATCTGTACTTCGGTTCACCTGTCTGAACGATTTTCTCATCATTTTAGTTTGAGCATATAATTCACATTTCTCCACCTCATTACCTCCACATTTGGAGATAAGTCATAGACTAGACATCTTGTTTCTTTTACAATGTACATGTCCTAGTTGATTGTGACACAACTCAAGAGGATAACCAGAAGACACTATATACACTTTCAGAAGGATACAAGATGTAGTTTAAACATCCCTTCAGTATAGAAAGCTTTTCCGAAGTATGCTTCTTTGTAAGACATTATTTGACCATCATTGATATTCATTATCAAGCCCGCGTTATATAACAGACTTTATGTTCTCTGCAGAATAATGTGAATTGAAAGGAACGATACTTTCCACCTCGATCGCTTCTGATTCTCTTGAGTTTGTCCCGTTTGACGTTTAGTTGCAACATTGAAATCTTTGAATTTCTCGAACGCTTAATCTTTTGACTTGAGAAGATAGATGAAAACGTACTTCGAGAAATTGTCGATGAAGGTAATAAAATATTTTATTCCATCATTTGTGGAGAATTGTTTGAAGTCACATATATCCGAGTGTACCAACTCCAGAAAATCTGTACTTTGGTTCACCTGTCTGAACGATTTTCTCATCATTTTAGTTTGAGCATATAATTCACATTTCTCCACCTCATTACTTCCACATTTGGAGATAAGTCATAGACTAGACATCTTATTTCTTTTACAATGTACATATCCTAGTCGATTGTGCCACAACTCAAGCGGATAACCAGAAGACACTATATAGACACTTTCAGAAGGAGTTACAAGATTTAGTTTAAACATCCCTTCAGTATATAAAGCTTTTCCGAAGTATGCTTCTTTGTAAGACATTATCTGACCATCATTGATATTCATTATCAAGCCCGCGTTATATAACAGACTTTCTGAGATCAAGTTCTTGGCTATCACCAATACATGCTTCATGTTCTATAGAGTTAGTGTCTTTTTCGAAGTCAGTTTCAGCACTACTGTTCCGATCCCAAGAACATCAGCTTGTGACTTGTTTGTCATTGAAACATTCTCAGAAGTAGGCTTGTACGTGGTGAAGAACTTCTTAGATCACACGTGACAAAATGATCCAGTGTCCATCCACCAGTTAGTGTCTACGTCAGATGAGTCAACCTGCATAAGCAAAGCAACTAATTTAAGTCACCTTGTTTTTTTAGGTTTAGGCTTGGATCTGCATCTTTCTTGAAATGACCCTTCTTACCATAGTTGAAGCATGCCTTAATTTGGCTTGAAAGAAGCCGACTTTTACCTTCAGATGATTGAACTCCTTTATGCTGTTATAGGAAGCCTTCTGCTTCCTCTTGGAATTACCAGATTGCATGGTAGTCAAAGGCGCGTCTTAGGTGCGCCTTTCTGCAAGGTGCAACCAAGAAAATGTGTGCCTAGACGCGCCTTATGGTTTCTTTATTTGTACAAAAAATTTGAGGTATAAATACAATCCTTACCTCATATAAGTAGCTGGTTACAGTTGAACTGTAAAAATTAAAATTTACTAAAAGCATGGTAGGGATAATACAAACTCTTGTTAGTTCTGTTGAGTGATATTGTTGCTCTTCTAGTTTACTTGGTTATGTTTTAACGTAATTTTGTTGGTTTTAATATGTTTTTTTTTGTTTTATTTCTTACATTACTAATTTATTCATTTATCTATCTATATTTTTATTTTTATTTTATATTTGTGCCTCGCTTCATTGGGCGCGCGCCTTAACTAATAAGCCTTGCGCCTCAGACGATATGGACCTTTTGCGTCTCGAGTGCACCTTGCGCCTTTGACTACCTTGCCGAATTGTACCATGTTTCCCTTAGGAATTTGGACTGTCCATCTTTAATAGAGCTCTATCATCATCTTCAATGTAGATCCAGTGCAGAAGATCTTCTAGCTCGATCTCAATCTTTTTACGGTATATGTCAGTAGTGAATTTGCTCCAACCCGAATAAAGTTTGGAGATGATGGCTCCCACCATGAATGTCTTCTTGACACATACCTTTCTCTTCAAGTTTTTGCTGCAACTTGAGTAGTTCTTTGACTTGAGGTAGCATGACCTTCTCATTCTCAAATTGTTTCTTAAATAAATTTGTCGGTAAGATGGATTTTGGACATCTTTTCATAGGTCTTGTGCTGCTTTTCAAGAGATTCCCACACGTCTCTTGCGTTGACCTTCTTGTTGTATTACTCTGCTATGGAGTCTTCCAAGGCATTCAGAATCAACAACTTGCATAAATTCTTGTCGTTCTTCCACTTGTATTGCTTGTCAATCACGCTAGCAATCGCAAGGATCTGTCAACACATATTCAACATTTACGAGTTAAAGATTGAGACTAATATTCCTCTTCCAAATGTTGTAGTATTCTCTATCTAATTTACAAGTTTGTGAAAACTTGTATCGAGGAGATTAGAGAGGCTTTCCATCTTTGTATGCTTGATCGCAACTCGGATCTTGCTTTGAGATTGTTGCTCCCTTAGGTTACAATAGACCGTACAACGTACGTAGAAAATCGAAATTTACAACAATTTGATGCTTATAACAATTTGCACCAAAACAAGAAGATTACAACTAACAAATGAAAATGCAACACAGAACAGTAGGAAGATGAACACGAGAAAGAAGATTTAAAGATGTCAAGTAGCCTAGGGTTATTAAAAGCAACCGTTGCTCAAAGCAAGATTCAACTTTATTTTGTCGATTTGCTTTCAGGAACCAGCAAGTTCAAAAAAAAAAAAAACTTCTAGAACGCTCACTTGTCACTCTGGAATGGATGTAACTTGGACTCTTTGGACGGACATCTCGTTGCTCCTGATTATTGCTAAGGCTCTTCGCAACATATACCCTCATCAAGTTCTCCTTTGTTGTATTTTTGTCTACCATTTGGAAGAACACAAATTATATGTATTTATAGGAGAATCACTCCCTTAGTAGCCCACTTCCGTAATGGCAATAAATTCAAAGATAATGCTCATTAATCAGGGGCAGTTCCAGCCATTACCCTTCTTAATGTGTAGGTAATGCCAACTAAACAGGGACGGTTAATGCTTATTACCCCCCCCCCCCCCCCCCCCCTTAATATGGAGATAATGTCCACTACTCATGGACGTTTACTGTCACGTACCATGCTTTTCGCGGAAACAGCCACCCAGCGAAAACACTGCATCCACGTGGAAGCCCGCACTGTTCAGTTGTTCCGCTTCTGCTACACGTGATGCACCCGTGCGGAAACATATGCACAACGACGCAAAAACTCGTGCAAAAAATGAATGCTCGATGCGCACGTGTGAAGTGCAAAGTGCGTCATTAAAGCGCCACTTTGTGTCCTTCGTCCGAGTCTGAATCGCTAAGGCCCTTCGGGACTTAGCTCCTAAGGAAAATTCTTAAGAGAGTGACAAAAAATATAACTGTTTCTTTGAAGATTTGAACCTTGCACCACTAGAAAAATACCCACACCCCATGTGCACATGTCAATACAAAGCAAAGTCTTATATTGAAATACACACTTAAGATTCCCAATGATGTGGGACTAATGTTCTAGTATGTACAAGTTCAAACACCCCAAAACAAACTTGTATGGGAAACAACTAAGAAATTTTATACTTTGCAAAACAATGCACATGAATATAAAGGGCTAAATAGAGTTTAGACCCTGGATTTTATGCTAGCTTAGAGTTTTAAGTCCTGACATGTCCAATTGGAAAGTTTAGACTCTGAATTTTTATTTTTTTTGTTTTATATTTTATATTATATCCTTCCTAGTCTATATAGGAAGGTTTCATTGTCACATGAGAGGGAGGGTATAATGGAAAAAATGAAACAAATAATAAAATTCAGGTTCTAAACTCTCTAATTGGACAAGTCAGAGCTTAAACTCAAAGCTGATATAAAATTCAGGGTCTAAACTCTAATTAGTCCGAATATAAATTGCACCTTAGTAAGCATCAATATCACCACTTAAAAGCCAAGAATAATTTCCTCCTCTTTGTGATAGTTTACTAGTATGTCCCACAGACAAATACAATGCAACAGGAGATGATCATGGTGAGACAGACAAGTCAGCGATTTTGGCATGTCCTTATCGTTGTGTAGTTGGAGTGTCCATATCGTTTTGAACGCATAGACCAACACAGAAGGTTACGAATTTGGAGGGCTCTTGCTCCTGGATTATTTAATTACTGATTTACAACATGATTTTTTTTTCTCCTACATGTCCCTAGTCAAATAATGGAAAAAGTCCCTACGACTTTTCAACCCTCCCAAGGGTCCCAATAAAGACATAATTTGTCAATGGTCCCTGGCTGTAGAATACTGTATGTATGATATTCTTTTGAATTATATTGAATTTCGGTCATTCGAAATGACCAGAACACTCCTTAGGAAAGTCCTTTATGAAAGATATATGTCCTGCCACCTCACTGGCACATGTGCTCATCCAGCTTCGCCACATGGCACCATGTCACCGTCATGTGCCACCCGAGAAACTCATGCCACCACAGCCTGCTGCCTTGTTGCCACTACATGCGCAACATCACTGCCATGTGGCGCACAAAAAGGGGGTCCACTGCCACGTGGCACCCAAAAGAATCTTGACAATAATAACATTTTTACACTGTTATCGTCTCTTAGACATGTTATTGTTACTTTTATACTAGTATTGTCATTTCTACACAATTATTATCATTTCTATTTGTTATTGTTTCTTTTAAATTGTAATGACAAATAAGTGTCAGTTTTAGGGTAAAAGATTTTTAGCAATATCATGACTATAATCTTGCTCTAAAAAAGTTTAAGATCCTAAAAGTAACTATTATTTATCACTGAAATAAGGCAAGCAATGCAAAAGTGATGCAAGTAGTGTGCGAAAATGGCGATAACAAGGTAGAAATAAAATTAACAACGTAAAATTGATGATTGCAGTGTATAAGTGACAATAACAGTGTAAAAGAAACAATAATGTAAAAGTAATAATAACAGTGTCGAAATGACAATAGCGATATAAAAGTGAGAATAACAGTGTAGAAGTGGCAATGACGGTGTAAAATTGTTCTAATTATCAGTTTTAACTGACTAGTAGAAATCATGGTAATGAATACTTAGTTTGTTTGCTTTGACCCCTTATGATGGTCTACCTACCCAGACATCAATTATTTACATTTGACCCATCTGAAGGTGCAACTACCCAAGCATCACAGCATGTAGTTACCAGCATATTTCATTTGTAACATGTAAATGCACATGATTGATTACAAGTCATAGTCATTGTCACTTCTGTTATTTACCACTTCAAATAAATGTCATCGTTGGTGATTAGGATCCATTTCATTAGTAAATAGAGGTCAAAATGAAATAAATGGACTGATGCAGATATTGAATAATTATTTCCTTTCTTTGTAGAATACCAAGTTTAATGATACCATACAATTTTGTGAAGGATTAACTTTATAAATTGCTCCTTATCAGGTCGTGTTAGGAGAGTTCTTGTATTCCCTTCACAGACATGCATATGCCCATCATCACTGCTAATATTTTTCTGATATTTTCAAGGAAACTTGTCATGCAGAAATGCAACTGAAAATGGATTAAAAATCAGATCATGCCAAATGTGATGATAGTATCTGTTATGGCAATACTGTATCACATGCGGCCCTTGAGTATTTTGAGACTTTGCATTGGCATGTATAGTGATGTTTCACGACTAATATAGCAGAAATCTTGTTAGTTTGTTCTTCTTCGTCGTCGTCGTCATGATCATCATCATCAACCAAGCCTTCTCCCATCAGGATGGGGTCGGCTTGTTAGCTTGTTCATATATTCAAAATGTAAAACATAATGAGGGATGCCTTCTCGGAATCTTCTTCTTTTGTAGTTTAACAGATGAAATGCATTTCTCATTTTTCAATAAATCACAAGGCCTTTCCTGACATTATTGACAGAGGCACATGATAAAAAGTAAATATTCACACTTTGAAATTGACATACTTTCTCAGAACTTCAATCTTACACTGACCAGATTCAATATGGTTAATTGATGGAGTACTGTGTTTGTAGGTGACACCAACTGCTCATTGCCAGAATGATCTTGGCCTCGACAGATTGGACAGTAGAGATTGTCATGGCATTAGAGGAACAGTATGGATTCGAGATCCCTGATAATGAAGCAGACAAGATCAACTCCATAAATCTTGCCCTCCACTTTATCACTGCTCATCCCCAGGCAAAATAAAAGAATCTGTTGGGTCCTTATATATTTATTGTCTTGCCCCCTACTCTATAAAATTCCAGCTCTTGTTTTATTTGCTGACTGAATTTAGGTAAAGCTTGTAAGTGTAGGCTATTCAAGGGCACTTGTAAGTTGCAGCTGTTGGCTGCAATTTTTGTGTTCCATAAAATATTGTTCAACCCCGGGTGTGCTATGGTATTGTCAGAGATTTACTAAGCATTGTTCCATAAAATTTGTCTATGAAGACCGAAACACAATGTAGCAAGTCTAGCTAGCTTGCTGATGAAATAGACAGCAGCAAAAGCTTTTAAAATAGAATGAAGCTAAGCTGCTAGTAGAATAATCCAGGGTAAACAAAACAATAAAATTGTTGACGACTTTGCCAATTAAATTAGCCGAACAACTTGTTCGGGTTCAAAGCGAGATTTGACCGTATTCGTCTATTTTGCTTACAGGTGCCAAGAAGTTTCTGAAGAACTTCTGAAACGTTTTTTATCACCTCCCTTCTTAGGATAATTTGGACGAGCGCATCAGATAACGTGGATGAGCCTGATACATTGATACTTCTCTTGGGCAAGCGTCTAGCTTCTATGCAAGAACTTGGGACTTAATAGAGAGGAAATTCTCAGTTTTCTTCTTCAGAATTCTCTCTTTTCTCTATTATATCATGTGTTGGAGCATATATATACAGGGGACCTGATCAGTTGTTACCACCCAAAAAAAGACGAGCAGAAAATTAGAGAGGAGCTACCACATGAGTAGAACTAGTTCGATACAAAATGGCCTTGAATTCAGTACATAGGTACAGTTTTCTCCACTCACACATTTACATTAACTAAGCTGTTGGTCGCATGTCAAAAGGACTTGTTCTCACCTGGTTTTTGTGTATGTATTAGGCGTTTACAAGTTTTCCTCAAGAGACGGTTTACATCTTTTTTTCATACACATAGATGTAAGTTCAATAGAGAGTTTAATATCCCAACATGAGAATACGTCTCCTTGAGGTGCTACGTTGCTATGACATGGTCTGAAATTGAGGTCTCACACCTCATGCGGTGTCACCCAATTGTAACATGAGGTACTAAGCCTCTTTGTAATGTTGTACTACATCCTAGCATAAGGCTACTTGTCCCTTTGTGATGTTATGCCGCTATGACTGTTTTCGACAAGAAATGTTGTGAATTTTTTGGGTATAGAATCCTTTATTTATAAATTATACGGTATGTAAATACAATAAAAATTCTTATACAAAGAATATTCAGGGAAAATGTAGCGACGTAGGCTTGATCGACGCGTGCTCACTTTGCCCTATTGACGATCTGACATGAACTAAAAGGCTTCGATGTCTAAGAGTTCCTCTCAGATGCTCCAGAACTGCTTAGTCTTCGAATGTTGACCGGTGACGATGCTTTCTTTTTCGTAGTTATGAACTTTAGAAAATCTACTTGAAAAGAACTTCAGACTTCTTCAATGACTCACCTACTAGAGGTATTGTGGACGTTCGTGTAGAAGACAAAGTGTGCAATGTAGTTTGCAGAAAGTGTTTAGAACTTGGTTGTGTAGAGTTTTTGTGTATGGATTGCGATTCAAAAATCAAGGTTATATATTGCTTGAGTTGCTTGAAACGACTAAATAGTTGATTTCCCCCGAACCAGTTGCTTGTAATTATTGGGGTTCAGCGAGAATGAGTTCATCATGTAATAGTAGCCAACGTGGCATATGTTGTTGGTGTTTTTGCCTTTGGACTAGTAAAAATAGTCTCACATTGGCTACACCACCAAGTAGATATCTCAATATAATACTTTGTATGAGTTGAGGTGTGCACATGGGGTATGGTGGGGCACATGGGTGCCATGTGGGGGTGTTTTCCTAGGAGAAAAAATAATTAACTTCTCATGAAAGCATTTTGTTTTTTGTCATGCTCTTGGAATTACCCGGACTCGGGCTTAACGGCACAAAATGGCACTTTATTGGCGCACTTTGCACTTAGCATCGTCGCAAGGCGCTCGTTTTATGCTCGGGTTGCATGAGCGGGTGCTGAACGGGCTATGCATTGGGCTGCGATTGTGGGATATCAATTTTGTATATTGGCTTCTTAGTCCCACATCGAAAAGAAGAGGAGGATGGACTTCCATCATTCTCTATATAAAGAGTCCTCTAGCCTCGTTTTGAGACCGACCAAAAAGTTGAGAAAGAGGAGTCCAAAGGAGTCCATTCGAGTCACACAAAGAGGTGATTACAAGCATTCCAGAAGTTCTCTTGTGAACTTGCTGGCTCCTGGGAGCAGATCGTCGATAGAGGACGAATCTTGCTTTGAGCAACGATGGTCTTCATCGCCCCAGCAAGAATAATTTTTTATTCTGTCTTCTTCTCATTTTTCTTCTTGGTTCGTTCTGTCTGATTGCAACTACGTTTTGCAAGGAAGAATGAAGATAATTTTCATTTTATTGCAACTATGTTCTGTCCGTCTGCAACTGCGATTTCAAGGAAGAACGAGAAGTTTGGTTAATTCTGATTCTTTTGTATTCTTGAGAGCAAGTTGTAATTAGAATCCTTATATAGTTCTTCGTGGAAATCGAGAATAGTCAGAGTGAAAACTTTTATGTGAACCTCTGATCTCGACCACGCGTTCTTCCATCTTTGGTTAAGCCTCGGGACTAACAATCTCAAAGCAAGATCCGAATAAAGATGGGGAACATCCGTTCAAGTCTTCTGGATACAAGTTTTCACAAACTTGAGAATATTGACGGAATTTAATTCGAACATTTGGATGAGGGAAGGAGTCCTTTGTCAAATATTGAAAGTGAGTCGTCGGTACCTACTATTTCCGAGGATGGAGGAGATAACGACTGAAGGACGTGCATTCCAGTTGGAAGAAAGATTACAAGGTGACCAAGGATTGCAGAGTATGCGGACAAGGGACAGACCTTTGCGCATGACAGGACTTGGTGCTTTGCAAGACTTGGCACATGGCAGCGCATTGGAAGTCTTGGCGTCTTGGCGCATGGCATAGCTGGGCGTATAGTGTCTCAATGTGCATGATGGTCTCTGCGCATGTAGGATGCGCATGAAGGCTTATGCGCATGGATTGGTGCATGATGTCTTATACGCATAGAGTGACGCATGGTAGCTTATGCACATGGATTAGCGTATGGTGGCTTATGCGCATGGATTGGCGCATGGTGGCCTATGCACATGAAGGTCACTGCACTATACATGACTTGACACATGGCTGAAATTGGAACTTGGAAGTAGAACCAATCCGAACCAATATAACAAGGTATAACTAAACTTGGTTCCTTTGATTACTTAACTTGGTTGCTATGATTGCACATGTTAAGTCATATGGCATGGTTGCTGACCAGTAGATAAAAATTGGTGCATCTAGCCACATGTGCTTTAGGAAGAGCTGTTGATCAAGGTTGGACCTTTCAGTGGTGAAGGTCTTGATGGCAAGCAAGGATCAAGCAGAGGATCTAGGGATTGGGACAATGGTTCTGAACTTCGAGGAGTTACAGTCAAAGGAGTGCGTGTAGAAACGTACCAGTAATTACCAAGGACCTGATCTCAGGAAGTCTGTTGCAGACTTGAGGGTGAACATCCATGTTTGCCAGATGGTGATATCTTAACAGGAGACATACTTTGAAACAAGGTGTTCAGTTTCAAATGGATGTTCGATTTTCTGCTTGTGACTGAAGTCTCATTATAAGAGTTATGGGACCCCAGGCTAGGACATGTACTTCGTACTGCCAGATGTCCAGTCTAGGGTTTATCTCCAAATGTGGGGGTAAGGAGGTGGAGAAGTGTAAGGTCTGTGCGCAGACGAAGATCACAAAAAAATCGTTCAAACGGGTAAACCGAAGTACATATCTTCTGGAGTTGCTTCACTCAGATATCTGTGACTTCAAGCAGTTCTCCACAAAGGACAAAAGGAAGTACTTCATTACTTTCATCGACGACTACTCGAAGTATGCGTTCGTCTATCTACTCTAGTTAAAAGACGAAGCATTCGAGAAGTTCAAGAAGTTCAAGGTTAAAGCTGAACTTCAAATGGGTTAACAACTCAAGAGACTCAGAAGTGATCTAGGCGGAGAGTATAGGTCTATTGAATTTATATCGTTCTGCAAAGAAAATAGAATTATAAATGAGACAACTGCTCCGTATTCTTCTCAATAAAATGTAGTAGCTGAAAGGAAGAACAAGACGCTGACAGAGATGATGAACTCAATACTGTTGACTACGGGTCTTCCAAACTACTTATGGAGAGAAGTTGTGCTGACGGCTATGTTCATGCTGAACAGAGTTCCATACGCAACTTTCGATGTCACTCCTCAGAAAATCTGGTTCAGAGTCAGACCCAACTTGAACGTCATCCGAGTGTGGGGGTATCTGGAACGAAGAACAGGACATTGACAGAGATGATGAACTCAATACTGTTAACTACGGGTCTTCCAAACTACTTCTGGGGAGAAGTTGTGCTGACAGCTACGTTCATTCTGAACAGAGTGCCATACACAAATTTTGTCACACCCTAGTCCCAAAATATCGAGGGACTAGCCACGTGGTAATGGCCAGTAGCACAACTCTAATGGACAAACCCAATTTAATGGACCCGTTAGAGTGCACTTAAGCTGTAATAAATATCAATGCAGTCTACACCATCTATCACAGAATAATTCTAAACTCATCCACAGAAAGAAACATAATTAAATATGATAGACTAATCAAGATAATAGATAAAAAGAAATATAGTCTATCAACAAGTCCAAATAAATAGTGTCTCGGGGATCAACCCGATAAAATAAGTCAATATTGTCACTACCACATTTCAGGATAGGGGTATTTTTGTCTTTTCATTTATTTAATTTAATGTGTTAATATTGCATGATATTTATTTATATTTAATTACTGTAATTTTAATTGATTGTTATACCTTATCGTTGCTTCGATAATTGGAGCGCTACACTAGCCATTGCCTTCCTACAAATTTCACACCCTTGTCCTAAACGTGCCAGCCTTCTATTTTGATCCTTGTGTGACTCATAATTATGCCTTCTTGTGCTTCATCTTAGTCGCACAATATACGTTGCATACGATTATATTTAATTCTATGTAAATCCAACTTTACATCTTTGTGCGTTCTAATCGAAATTGGAGACACAATCTCGACCCATTTTGTGCAACCCAAATTATGATAATATTCTATTCAGAGTCTTCTTCATTCATGACACTTGTGTCCCACCTAATTTTAATCTCATGTACTTCTAATTAATTTTAGAACACAAATTATATTAGTTTTAATTAAATTAATCCAAAAACCCCACTTTGTGTAATTTTCTAATTGTTGGGCACTTTTATGCAAAAGTGCATTGAGGTGTCCACACTCCATTGGACCAACACATGAAGAAACCCTATTTTTTTTCATGTAAATTTTCTCCATAATTTTGGAGTGTGTAACACTCAACTTCAACCCTCATTAAACCTTGGCCCTCCATTTTGAAACAATGCAATCCTAGCCCTCCAATTTCTACATGTAAAGCCAAGGCCCTTTCCAAGGATGTTGACCAGGCCCAACTTTCTAGGTCAAACTCCAAACCCTCCTTCATATATATATATATATATATATATATATATATATATATATATATATATAATTTTTCTTTATTTTTTTTATTCACCCATACCTAAGCTATATCCAGCCGACACCATCCCTCCCCATCTCCTGTTCATCACCATCTCCTTCAACCCGCCGACCAGAGTTGAACCCGACCGCCTCGCCATCCCGACGTCGCTGCACCTCGCCTGAGCGGATCCCTACCCCGCTAAACTCGCCGGAGCAGTCCACCCGACCGCTGAACATCCTCCCGTCGACTCCCTAGTGAACCCAACACCAACTCCCTCTACTTCAACCGCCTGCCGACTTTCTCCCGAGCCGCGGCCATCCATCCATCAAATCCCGACCGGAGCAGCCGTTTCCTCCACCCCAATCCGCCTGAGCCGCCTGTACGTCATCTTCACCCGACCCGCCTGACAACGCCGGACCTCCTCCTCGACGAACAGCAACACCTCACGACTGAACGACTGAACCGCCGTTCTTCCCTCGACTGGACCAGACCGAGTGCCACCTCGACGTCAAATACCCCCTCGTTCACGTGCGCACAGGTTCGAGTTGTTACCTTCATGTTGTGTATATATACGTATGATTGTGTTAGGATTTTAGCGTGTGTTGTCGTAACGTGTTCATTAGATATTGATTTCAAGAGACCCTGCAAATAACCCAAACTCGTATGCGTATACGTACGCGTATGTGTATAACATTCTAATTGGTATGCATATTATTGGTTGATACATATTTATAAATATATGGATATATATAAGCAATTAAATACTAATACTAGTCATGAATATATTTGTATATGTACTGTATGACCCTAGTGTTAATTACGAATATCCCGTATTTACTTTGACCATGTGACCCTGAGAATTGTGAGTAGACTGCCTTATGTACACTGACGTACTGGCTAGACATGTGTTAGTGAGTCGACTGTCTGATTTTGCACAGCATTTGAAGACGTGACACCCGTACAGCTAGTCGCACACTTGACCCTATTAGATGAGAAGTAGCACCCCTAGCGTAGTCTCTGAGTTCAGTGTATTTATGATTGTGTGTATGTTAGTATATCGACTGATTCTGTATTACTATTAAATAATGTCTATAGGAATGTTGGATTATTCAGACAAGACCTCAGAAATATGATATTGGTATTTCCAGCAGAGGACCACAGGCGAGTACATTCTCTGACAGTTTTTATTATATTAATTATCTCTATGATTCTAGTTGTATAGTGTACATGATTCTGACACTATGTATACACGAGTTGGCATCATCGAGACCTGTCACGAGGAGTCGTGATTGGGATCCATCGCACTAGCTGGGGACAGGGAGATATTAGTAGCTTATGTGATCATACCCAACTCTACATGCATCATAGCTCACCCACACCTCACGTCGGTGCAGCCTGACCATTACATGCCTCATAGCCTGTTACATGTGATTAGCCTGACTATTGCTCGCATCATAGCTATCCGGATGGTTAGCCTGACCTTACATGAATCATAGCTAATCATATGTAACAAGCCTGATCAGTCCCAAGCCGATCACATGATATGTTGATGTTTTACACACTTAGCTAGATAGTCTTTACATGTATCTCTAGTTTATTGATCTAGCATTTCTCTATGTTCTAGTTATTGTTCTAGCATTCACCTATATTCCAGTTCATTGTTCTAGCATGCACTTGTACTTCTGTTCATTGCTAGTGTACCATTAATGATGACATATGCTCCAGTATTTCTATTTCCAGTATTTCATTATTCCATTATTGTTTATTGCCAGTATTTATATCCATCTTGTATTTCTTTACACTGTATTATAGTTTTTGTCAATATATGTGGAACTGCTGTTAGTGCTTGTAC
Organism: Iris macrosiphon; assembly: GCA_036927795.1. Lineage (NCBI taxonomy): Eukaryota > Viridiplantae > Streptophyta > Magnoliopsida > Asparagales > Iridaceae > Iris > Iris macrosiphon. The sequence continues at coordinate 213,172 of JAYESA010000161.1, forward strand.
TTCGCTCCAATCCTGACTGGATATTTTTTTTTCGAGGATCTTGAAGATTTCTGTCCTACACATTATGGACCAGGTATAGATGCGGACTACACACCAGAGATCTTAGAGGAGTCTATTCCTTTAGAGGAGACACAACCTGCAGCTGTTTAGACAACATTTATCTTATACATTTGAGACTTATTTTGAGGTTATTTTAGTTATGTTGAGACTTATGTTAAGTTTAATTTGAGACTTGTGGAGACTTATTATGTTGGACAGCTAAACTGTGGTTTATCTCTATTTTGAGACGTTGTGTTTGACTATGTCATTCTTTCTTATCTTTTATCGTGCCATTTATATTCTTATAGTTATTGTGATTGACTATACATTATGAGATGTTGAGAGATGTATATTTCATTGTCCTCCCTATGGAGTTGATATCATTGACACGATGTGAGTTATGTTTAGTATTAATGAGACCTAGACAGCATTCTACCGTCGATGCTGCGGCGTAGGCTGGACGTACCCACGTACTCGTGCCCCTATATCGGGTGCGGGTCGTGACACGTTTTTAGTGGTGGCCCATGCAGGTCTAGTTTCTTAAGTTGTGCGATGTCGTGGTAGTGCGACAACTTAGTTGTACTACTGAGAGCCTGCGATAGGATACAGGAAATATGATTCATGATGAGAGTATGCTCAATCACAACTAGAAAAATTCTGATCTCACAATGCTATACTGAATGATTACTTCCTTGGAATTTTACTGCCCTTCCTTGATGATATCGTATCTATTACCTTAATTGATTCTCTTCAATCTGTCTTCAGGATGCCGCCGAAGACTAGGTCTTTGAGATTGGGAGCAGCAGCTTCAAAGAGGTCTGCCACCTCTCGACCAGACGAACAGACATCGGGAGTTCCTCCTGCATCTCCTATTCATGTGGGAGTACATGCAGCTGTTGGGATTCCTCCTCCCCCCGTTCAGAGGATTGCCCCAGCTGTGACGGACAACCTTCCACCACCACTGACTCCGATTCCCGGAGGTGTGTCTACTGACGGGGCACCGATGTTCACACTGATCCAAGGCATGCTAGAGGCCCAGAGAGTGACAGCAGAAGCTTAGCGTGCTCAAGCCGAGGCTCAACAGGCACAGACAGAGCTAATGAGAGAGAGCATGGAGAATGCTTATCAGGTGGCTCTCTAGGTTGTGGAGAGAGTAGCACGACAACCGCAGTATCCTGGCCAGCAGCACCGGAGGACAGGTACTATAGTGGACTTCAAGAGGATGATGCCTCGAGAGTTCAAAGGCACCGAAGGAATACTCTACGCGGACGACTGGCTAGAGGATATAGAGAGAAACTTGCATTTGGCACAGATTCCGGAGATTCTTCAGATCGAGGCCGCTGGCAGTCAGATTTTTGATATCGCGCTGACGTGGTATAGTACAGAGCCGAGACTCACTGATGGAGGACTTACTTAGGAGGACTTCAAGGAACTCTTCAAGGAGAAGTTCTTTCCTGACGTTGCTTTGGGAGCATTGGAAAGTCAGTTCGATGACTTAGTCCAGGGGAGCATGTCAGTTGACAAATACGCTGCAGAGTTTTGCCGTTTGAGTCGATTCGCGCCATCGATGATTCGAGACAGAGGAGACAGAGCACAAAAATTCAGGAAGGGGTTGAATAGAGAGATAATGTAAACCCCCTCGACCAGATTTCAGTATTTTTAGGATTATTTTTGACAATTTAGGATTTATGGCAATATTTTAATTTATTTTGCCTACATACCCTGTTGACTTGTGCACCTGTCCGTCACCGAATTATTTGGAGCTTTACCTAGACTGTTATCCCCGAACAAAGTTTACATACCTGTCCTAGACATGTTAGACTATTTTTCTGAATTTTGTGCAACTCACAGATGTGCTAAAATGAGCCTCGTTTGAGACGCACAAATATCGTTACCCAACGTACGTATTTAAATCCCCAGACCTGTACCCATCTCTGTATCCCTAGAGATTTGAGGCCCAACATGCACTTGTTTTGCCCAGACAAAAATACGTTAATTTTCTACACTGAGTATACTACATTTAGTGTATTGACACCGTAGTAAAATTATAGCCCTACCTGCCTCTAAATAATTAGAGAACACCGTGCGCAGTATTTATTTATTAATAAATACGATGACCCGTATCACCCAGAAAACCAGGTCCAGTCCCTGCCCAGACTCACCCCCACCCCCTCGGGACCCTCACCCAGCTTTTTCCTTCAATTCTGTGAATTTTAGAATTTTCAGGAATCGGGTGTTTTCCCAGACAATTTCGTAATTGCGCAATTTCCCAAATTATAGGACAATTCCGCAATTTATGAAATTACAGGGACTTTTCTGCAAATTGCAGTGCGAGGTGTCACCCCCTCATTGGCCGGTGAACCTGCACCGTCCATTTGGAGATGGGATCCACCCGAAAATATCCTGTAAATATCCTGTAAAATATCTCAAGATATTTTTACTTAAAATATTATTATTATTTTCTATAAAAGAAAATAAAATAAAAGAAAAGAAAAAAAAATCAAAACCATTCTAAGAAAACTTAGAAACAGCAGCAGTAGCAACTAAGGAAAAGGAAAGAAAGAAAGTAAGAAAGAAACGAAGAAGAATAAGAAGAAGAAAAAAAAACCACGGCAGCTGCAGTGGTATTAAATACCACTGCAAAACACCCCCCCACGTACAATCCTCCCCCCCGCCGGAGTAGCCCTCCCATCGCCGGAGCCCCGCCGGTCGCGACGAGCTTTCTCCCCCCCGCTGGCCCCTCTTTCCTCAGCTCCCTCTCTTCTCCTCCCCCTCTTCCCCTGAGCTCGCCCCCCCGCGGCGAGCCCCGCCGGCGTCGGACCCCGACCCCTCGGCCTGGATCTCCTCCTTCTCTTCCTCCCTCAGCCCTCTTCTCCTCCATCCGGCCTCTTCCCTCCACCGCCATCACCATTATCGGCCACCACCACCACCCCATCATCATCACCACCTCTCCTCTCTCTCTCTGATCTCCTTCGACGGCCTCGACCTACCCCGCCACTCCTCCACCTCGACCTCCACTCCACCTCCTCCGCCACCCAACCCCGCATCAGACCCCCCGGCCTCGACAGCCACTCCGACTCCTCACCATGAACCCCCCCCCATGGCCAGAGACTCTCCAGACTCGAGCCACCCCCACGGCAGCTCCGGCAACTCTTGCTGGACTGCAGCACCCCCGGCCGAGGCTCCCCCGTCCGGTCGGCAACACCCTCCCCTGATCCAGCTCCTCCGTCGACGAGCAGACGACCCCGGAGCCCTGGCCGCAGGTTCCAGACTACCCCGCAACGACGTCGGACCCGAGCAAACCGGACACAGGAGCTGGACACAGCCCGGACACGTCCAGGACACAAATCCTGTGTCAAGACGACTCTCGGACACGTGAAAATCAGATTCACGGGGCCCTGTTCAGGTAACCCGTTCTATCTCCTCGTAGTTCCATTTTTAATTCCGTCAGTTGTGACACATAGGCTATGTGACCCTCTCGGTGCCCGTGCAACCCGCTCGGTGCATCGCGTCCTGTGGCGATCGCGGCACGCGATCCAAAAACAGGAAAAACAATGACCCGATTCACCCTGGAACTGGGTACGCCCCGCCAAACGGGACGACTTGGTCGCACGCGGTCTTTACCAAAACGTGCGCGACGTTGATACGGACGTGTAGGAGTTCGGAGAAGTTGATTTGGATGTGCGTGCACACCGGAATCAACGCGTATCCGCCGACACCGTCCCGTATCCGTCAGTTCTGGAATACGCTGCTACTTTGTGTACACACGTCGGATCGAGACGAAACTTGCGCCATCGGACTCGTAGCAATACGCTGGTCCTGTGAGCCAAGTTTGGTTCGATTCTGAGAACGTTGGCAAAATTCCGTATCGTGGGCCCACAAGCTCCACTTGACGGACGATTTTGTGACCGGCTCATCGGAATCCAATTCTGGAAGTTCCGTTGGGTTCGTATCATCGTTCCTGACTTGTTGACACTAAGTTTGGCGAATTTGGAGACCTTTGACCCTGGCACGTTTTCCGGTGCAAAGCGGCCCACATGTGGACCCCGCTTTGACCAGAAACTGTCATTTTTGCCCCTGTGTCCAAATTGGACGAAAGGACAGGCGTTTCTAGCTATTTAATATTTTTTGAGACTGTTAGTGATGTTTATTTCAGTATCCGGAGACATTCATTCTGAGATCATAGTTTCTGACACTTGGTACTTGACATCGGGACGTTACATATTTGCAGCTCTCTTGCCAGGCAAGTATACCTTGCCTTGTTGTACTGTTTAAATTTAGTTGTTGTTAGTTACATATTTATTTATTATATAAATGTGCGCGTCCGAGCAGACTCGGGTGCAGTCAACGATGGTGTTGACGTTAGGACTTGTGTCTGACCTAGTGTCTAGTAGACCCACCTAAAGTTGTGAAGTTATTGATATAACTTCCAGGCCTCGACACGTATCATTACACGTCACAGAGTGAGTACATGTAGGGACGCGTGCCTCATGCGCGACTGGCCATCAGTGTGAGCTACACGTGTAGCGGTATTTAGCTCAGTTGTTTATTTTATTGAGACTTGCATCATAGTAGGAGGTGTCCACGTCGTTTTCACGATTTGTACATCTATATTGGGCGGGAAAGATACTAGTAGGCGTATGGGACACCCCTCCATGATGTTATATCCTTCGTTCCATGCTCCTCGGAGATGGACGATTGCAGAGTTCCCTTGAACGGGGGCATATGTGGCATATACTAGTCAGTCACTACGGATTGGTGAATTACGTCAGCATATGTCTAGCCACACATTCCCATGCGTACTACAAGGTCTTTAAATTGCATTCACTTAGATGGTTAGCACACCCCATTTATTTATTCAGTATTTACATTATGGCATGTCATTTTTCTGTATCTTGCTATGTCCCTCTGAGGACCTGGTTCCCTGCCAGGTGTATATGTTCTTGAGTATTCGCAGGAGCACAGATCCGGACATGTTACGTATATTCCGAGGAGGTCTTCTCTTCGAGCCTCGTGATTGTCAGATGTTGTTCTTATATGGTGTGTATTCTGGTTCCTTTTATATTCTATTTCGGCAGTAGATTTGATTTCATCTGACTGTCATTCTTATATATCTGTATTGAGATCTAGTTACATGGTTATTGGTTATTCATATCTTTATGTGATTTCTGTGGATGAGATTTAGATATTACCCTGTGACTAGTGATCAGTTTTTACCACTTATGAATTATTGTTCATTATACAGCGTACGCTCGTATATATGGTTTCCATATATTGGAGTTGCCATATATACAGGCGGCTGGCATGCTTACGTGTCCTAGTCCTACGTATTTTGGGACTGGGGCGTGACAGATAAAGTCTCGTACTTTGGGACGACGTACTGCTACATTTGAGGGTATTCTGATGGATGCCCAGATTGCTGAAGATGACTTGGACCTCAGGCCCAAGAGAGGACGCGACACTTCTGGAGGAACAAGTGGTAACACAGGACTGGCCAAGCGCCCACACTTTCAACAACAACAGAGGTCGTACCAGCAGCAGCATCAGCAGCACCAGGCACCAGCTCGAGGACACATCCAGCAGCAGCAGCCACAGAGACAAAATCAGCCCGTTGCCTAGTGTACGTATTATGGAAAGATGAGACATACCAGAGACATCTGCAGGAAGAGGTTGGGCACATGCTTGTCCTGTGGATCATCAGCACATCAGCTGAGGGATTGTCCATCTATTCAGACTCGTTAGGGTGGAACAGCCGCTTAGAGAGGACCAGCCAGAGTACCTTCTATACCAGGAGGCCAGCATAGGGGACCTCCACTTCCACCACAGCAGCAAAGGTTTGCTCAGCACCAGCAGCAGCAGAGAGGAGCACCACAGGGAAGCGCATACGCCATGACGATTGAGGAGGCCGAGCCAGCTAGAGACGTGATTTCAGGTTCAGTTTCTCTCGATTCTATTCTAGCACTTACATTATTTGATTCTGGCGCTTCCCATAGTTTCGTATCTGTATCTTATGCTCTTAAGCATCATTTAGAAACAGAACCATTAGATAGGACTTACATGATCACGACAAGAGGAGGCATTATCCTAGTCCGTGATTATTATAAGGATCGGAGAGTATCATTGGAGGCCGAGAGTTGAGCGTGAGTTTACTCGTCATGCCACTTCCGAGATACGATATTGTACTCGGAATGGACTGGTTAAGTAGACACCATGCTACTATAGATTGTCACGGAGGCAGAGTAATATTTTGACCACCAGGAGAGCCAGAGTTTGAGGACGCCAGAGGAGAAGCAAAGCAGAACAGAGGCACTTTTTGCGGAGCCAGGAAGGAAGCAGAGGAGTTACCACATCCTCTGATAGCAGAGTTCCTGGATGTATTTCCAGAGGAGTTGCCAGGCTTGCCGTCAGACAGAGATGTTGAATTCTCTATAGACTGAGTATGTAACAGAATACTCAGGAGAAATCCTCTGGCACAACCTCGTCCTCTGGTGTCAGTACTGCTCCAACGTCAGCTCATGTCCCGTATATCTCGGGAAAATCCTTCGCTGCTGTACCTGGAGACATAATCCGGATCCAGGTCCTCAGGGGACATAGCAAGGTACAAGAATAACTCAAGCCAAATGAAATATAATATATAAAAATAGATTCTCAAGGCAAGCTATGTAACCAGCTATGTGAAATACAAATAAGAGTATCACTAGTACTTAGGCTGAGACCACTACAAGCTCTGTATTGGGAAGCCGGTAGCAGCAAGTAATATCACGAAGGACCAAATACATGTGCCAAAGCTCTGGTACAGAGACTAAAGCACTCTCTAGTAACATAATATATATATAATCAGCCTGTAGCCTGTGTCTCTCCCCACCCAATGTAATCTCATGTCTCATATCCATAACACGCAAGATCATGACCTCTAGCTAGTACAACGAGTCATAATGATATCAATGTATATGCAAGTCTTATGTCACGAATCATGTAAACCTATACAGAATTACCATGAATAACTCATGAAAGATTTTGTCACATGAATAGTGTCAAGTGTCCTATGGTATGACGTACTTGATAAAACAAGTACGTAAAAATATATAGGATCGTGGTATCAACTCTCTAAGTGACGTTACATGACTCCGCGTACGGCGTCGACACCCGAATCTTGTTCGGACGTTAAGCAATGTCTCACGGTCCTAGGTTGAACAGGTATAATATAAAAGTATATATATATATAAATAACTCAAGCAATTAATATTAAAGGAACTACTGCAAGTTTGGCAAGGTACACTTGCCTGGGTTCTGAACTCCGATAGTTGCTCTGATAACAGTGGAATCTTCAGGTGCGCCTTCGAATGCTGAAACAAATATCACCATTGCGATCAGAATACTTGAAATAGCTATGATTGACTATCCATAAGTCCAATTTGGACACAGGAACAAAATTGACAGTTTTTGGTCAAATAGGGGTCCACATGTGGCCCACTTCGCACCAAAAAAAATGTGTCAGAGACAAAGTTTTCTAAATTCATCAAACTAAGTATCTACGAGTTCAGAACGATGATACGAACCCAACGGAGTATCCAAAATTGAATTCCGATGAGCCGGTTATGAAATTGCCCATCAAATGAAACCGTGGGGCCCACAAAACGGTGTTTCGTCAATGTTCTCAGAATCGAACCAAGCTTGGGTCACATGACCAGTGTAATGCTATTAATCTGATGGCATAAGTTTCGTTATGAAATGACAAGCACACACGAAATTATGACGAGTGTCAGAACATGACGATACGAGATTTTTCGACGGATACACGCTGATTCCGGTGTGCACACAAATCCAAATCAACTTTCACAAAATCTCACACGTCCGTGTTAACGATATGCGCCTTTCGTTATAATTTTCACACGATAAAGTCGCCTCGTTTAGTGAAATGCACCCGGTTTCAGAAAATTTCGGATTTAGAAAACCAAGTTTTTGGTCAACTTTAACCGCGAATAAATTATAGCATACAATAAATTAAAATAAACTAATTAATGTGATTAAATCTTGGTTATGTTGTTTAAATTATTGTTTAAGTAGAATTTAAAAATATTAACTAGGTTGGAAGAAAAATGGCCATGAACATGGGTGTTTGGGACAGTTTTTTGAACTATAAATTGGGTCATTTTTTCCTGTTTTGCGTCGCGAATTACGACCGACACAGGATACGATACCCCAAACTAATTATATAGGGTTCGAGAGGATCATATGGTCTTCGCATAGGATTCGACAGATCGACATTTGGATAACTGCGCAGGGAGATACGAGAGTGAAAGAAGGGTACCTTGCTGCACGAATTCAGGAGCCCTATCTTCCTAGTCGATTTACCCGTCAATTTGGATATAGCCAACATTTACTGTAGACTCCCAGGGCCTCGCTTGGGACTGTTGGTGGTCTTCTCGATAGTGCTCGAGCATGGCGTTATTATATCGCCATTGGTATAGAGGTGGAGTTCGGGTTCCTGTAGCTAAGGTGGCGCCGACCATACTGTATGCAGCGGGACTTTTTTATTGCACAATCAATACGCCGCCAGCGGACTATATCCCAGATACGGCCTATTTAGCCGGTACCGCCTTTGGGCCCCCGTCGATGAAAGGCCGACAGACGCCTAAGAAGGGCAAAGTGTAGCTCGGCCTCTGCTTGTTGACTCGGATCCGACGTCCGAAGATGAGACTTCTCCTGACGACCCTCCTTCTCCTAAGCGCAAGTCCGCGGTGGCTCGCCACCCCGGTCATTCCAAGAAGGCATGAGTCAAAGTTGCCCCAAGGGCGGGACCTATCGGAGAGTCAGACCCTGGCGGGGAGAGCTCTGTGATGGAGGAGGTAGGACCCCTTGTATTGGTGGTATCTGATCTAGACTCCACTTTGGATGCTATGGCGGTATCCATAAATCCTTTTAGTTTAATTCTTCCTGGTCCTTCATATGAATACCTTAGTTTTGGTATTTTTGATGATTTGCAGACACAAGGGAGGAAGGGCCGCCCTCGACGGTCGACGGCCGCCAGGGTATCTTACACAAAACTGGAGGAGGGGACGACCTCTTACGAGTCCGAGGCTACCACTGAAGAGCATGTGCCTGAGGATTCGGGTGATCATATCCCTGAAAAGCCGTCAACGGAACCCGTCGCTCTCCATGTCTTGGGAGGTAACTTGAGTGGTTTGGAGGTGACTCCAACTGTGGTAGGTGAACCTTAATCATGCTATCTTCTCCAAGTACGCTATTTCTCTGTTTTACCAGAGATGAGATTTTTTGGTTTGAGTTTTCAATTCTTCGGGTAACCTTGCCCCTGAGTAGTTGTGATCCTGCAGGTGGCGACTCCCTTCTACGAACAACCGATGTAGCTGCCGAGGAAGGTATAGAGGAAGGAGGGGGCAGTTGACTCATTCGGAAGAGGTCTATGCCTCTTCCCCTCTGGCTAGGAATGAAGAACCCCCTGTTGGGTCTATTGCTGAGACTGGTACAAAAGGGGCTTTGGCTGTCAGGGTTGAGGTGCCTGTCCCTTCATATGTTGTTGTAAGACCGGCTGACGCCGGCACATCTTTGACGTCAATCTTACGGCGGTCGATATTACTCGACTACCTAGTGCCCAGTCGCTTCTTTCAACTGGGAGGCAGTTTGCAGAAGCCAAAGCATCTCGACATTTTGCGACTGCCGTTTTGCTATCGGGGTTGTCTAGTGTTGCTATGCCTCCTCCGTGGCCGACTGTAGTCCCCACAGTCATGACTCCTTTGACTCCTTTCACATTTGCTGACGTAGAAGACGCCTCGAAGGTTACTATTTAGAGCTTCTATATGCACCTGAAGCAGGGGTGCAAACCGTCCTGGGATGAGGCAAGGCTTTTACTTGGGTTAGGCATTGTTCCCAGAATTAGGCTGAGCTTTTGAGGACCCTTCCTGGTCATGAGCAACTGGCTGACCTTTTAAGCCAAAAGTTGGCCGAGGTGGAGCAACGCCTGAATGAATTGTAGCAGACACAACAGACTGACTTGGTCATCACAGTAGAAGAGTAGCTTAAGTTCCTTCTGACATCCATGGAGGAGGTAAAGACTGCTTATGTGCGGAACAAGAAGGCACTGGAATAGGACATCAAGAAGATGGGCCTCAAGCATGGCGAGTTGAATGATTGAGGGGAGGTCTGTCTTGCTCGGGAAGACTCCAGAACCCATTCTATGGCTGCGATCAATGAACAAATTATGCAACTTTAAGCCAAGATGGCGGTCGTGGAGGGCGACTTCCAGGAGGCTCGTTGAGAGAGGGAGGCCATCTACGAGGAAACTAGCAAGGTGGCCCAGTCTTCAGCTGCCCTGGAGGATACATTGAAGAGGATGGAGGACAAACACCAGGAGTATGCCCACCTTGATGATCCTGCGGCTTTGGTTCAGGAAGTCGAGCGCAGAGTCAGAGCGAAGATTGATGCTTCTATTACTTGGCTCCAAGGGCGAATAAATGAGTTGTATACCGATGAGGAGTAGCAGTAGTCCGTGTTTCATTTTCTGAAACTGTCTTTTGCTCTGTTTTAAATTTTTTGTTTGGGAGATAGATACTCCCCTTTTGTTTCTTTTTGTCGTAGCTTGTTTTGATTTTGTGGTCAAGACATGGTCTCCAAATATAGTTTGTTCCTTTTACTTATATGAAATAAAAGTTTTTTTTCTGTTGCGATTGTCTTGCTGACTCAATTTGTGTACTGGAAGAAAAATGACCACTTTTCGTACTTCATGTACTGAGGTGCGCTTAATGTGTTCACACCGCTATGTCAGTCCGGGTCTCTGAGAGGATCACTCTAAATCCCAACAATCACATCTTAGGTCGTGTAGAGATAAAAAAGTTTTGGAAATATCTTACTCAGATGTAATGTGGACGTGGTAAGATATGACTCTGTGGGGGAAGTGGAGAGACGTAGTTCAGAGAAAATTTGGACTTGAACTATTCGTTTCCATTGCGTACATCCCGCTGAGAGATTTTTGGTGGACCTATTATTTGTTGCGCACGTTTGAGTACACATAATATTTTCGAAAACAATCCCTATCAGAGGTAATATGGATGTGATAGATTTTATTGATATTAAGGGCATCCCGCTGGGGGATTTTGGTGGACTCATTACCCTTTTGCGCACTTTGGGGGTGCGAGCAATAGATTCGAGACAAATCCTATCATAGGTAATATGGACGTGATAGGTTTTGTGGATCCATTACTTTTTTGCGCATGATAGTACAAGTAATAGGTTTGAGACAAGCTCTGCCAGAGGTAATATAGACGTGGCAGTTTTTGTGGACTTTTTATCGCTGGTGTACCTTGGTGAGTATGGGTGATAAGTGAAAATGATAACCGATATCAGAGGTAATATGGACGTGATGATCGATAGCCAAGACCCGAGATGTTTGCTCAGAGGTAATATGGATATGGCAAACTCAGCCGGGAAAAAATGTTAGGACATCGATTCAGAGGTAATATAGACGTGAACCGATATCCGAGAAACTCGCTGAGGAGTAATTTTTGCTGGGTGTGGTATATCCGAACATGAAGATAGACCTGAGGATTGATCACTGGGAAGATTGATGGGACGATGGCTCAGAGGTGATATGGACATGGCTAGCGTCTAAAGAGATTAGTTTTTTGAGTGGTCACTACGGGATTGTGCGAGTGGACCTGAGGACCGCTCCGCTTGGGAGACTTTGGGGACTCATCATCCGTTGCGTATCCAGGGTTCCAGGATACAAATGATGGGTTTTATGAGAATTTATAAAGAAGGGGAGAATGTTGCACGTGGGCACTTGTTGGGGATGAAGAACCAAGAGTTGATTTGTACATCTGGATTATCCTGCCGGGGATAAGGGGAGTACAAGTCTAGTTTAGAAATAGTACTTTTTATTAGAAACTTGTCGTTGATAGGCACCATGAGTAAGTCGCCACTGGGTTTCCCTAGCCGGTATGCGCCGTTGGAAAATATGATTTCCATAATGAACGGGTCCTCCCTTTTAGGTTAGAATTTGACGGTCGTCTTGTGAGTCATGGCGCGTACAAGCATCTCTATATCCTAGCCCTTTGCAATTGCTGTTGTAATAACTGTCGGATTGTAAAAGAGTACACTGTCCTTTGCCAAAGTTCATACCTTCGACTTTTTGTAGGTCGTATCCCGTCTTCGACATGAGATGAGTGATTGTTGGCTGTAATGATGGAACTAGGACAACTCATCATTTGTTGCATTAAATACTGTTGATGACTTAGCCTACGCCGAATAAGAAGCTCTGTGCACAGGAACACTGCCACATATACATGACCAAGTTATCTAAGTTGTGCGCGTAGGATCACTGTCGCGTGCACACGATTGTCTACCACGTTGAGGACCACCGTTTGCTGCCCATTTTTGTGTATCGAGCAGCGAAACACTGCCTTTGCCCATAAGGATTCGTTACGACAAGAAGTACTGAAGACTTGCTCGGATGCGTACAATGGAACACTGCCTATCATGCGCCATTGCTGATGAGTCATACGAGACTTAGATTTTGTGCACAAGGAGACTTGTTGAGCTGCGCTGAGCATCCAAAGTCTACAATTGGTGTTTTCTAAGGCAATGATCCTGCGGCTCGGCCTGCATTGCTTCCCCTTTGACCTAGTCGTTGAAGGCGCTATTTGTTGTGCCATTTTTTGAGCAATGATCTCACCTCTTGGGGTTGTAAGTGATACCAAGCCTTCTACTCTGCTGCGAGTCGGCGGGAGGTTGACAACATCCCTGGTTGCCTAGGCTTCCGTCACTAGGAAGTCGTCTAATTGGAGGGACACTATGTTCGTAATGACTGTCCTATCCGTGAAGTCGAGGGTGAGCTCATTGGCATCTATCAATTGCTGGATATATCTCTTCAACTCAGAGCAGTCTCTGGTTGGATGATGAATGTGCCGATGAAAGAGACAATATTTTGGGTCATTGACCTTGTCAGCATCTTCAGGGCATCTGATGTTGGGTAGCCGAAGTTTGTTTTCCTTTATCAGTATATTGAAGATTTTAATGATTTCGTCGTCATTAAAGGAGAAAGTCCTCTTTGGCTTTGGAGCTTCCGATGCCTGAGTCGTACGGTCCTTAAGGAAGACCGATAATTTTGCATCATTTTTGGACTCAGAGGAAATTCTACCCCCAGCTTTTGACGCTGCTCTGTCTGGTCGAGGGAGACTACCCCTAGACATGTCATTGTCTGGTTCTTGGGATCACTGTCCTCGCGTCATGACGGGTTGGTGTGGATTACCCAAAGATTGCTACTCTCGGCTTGCAGAGTTATTGCGGGCCCTGAGGGTGGCAAGACCATGTTCGCTTTGATCTCTAGAATTGCCTAGGTCAGAGTCTGCATTGTATCACTCATGGTGTTCATCATTGCCTCAAGAGCATCGAGTCATTGGCGATCGCTGAGCCTGTAAACACCCAAATTTAAATAAAAATTTAAAATATAATTTTTCTGTAATTTTTAAATAATTATTATAAATGTTCTTCAGGAATTAAATATTTTTTAGTATTGAAATACTATGAAAATTATATTTTTGAGTGTAAAATAAATAATTTGTTATAGTGTAATTTTTCTGGAATTTATTGGACCCCAAAACTATTTTTAAACAGCTAAAAATATTATTTTTAAATAAACCAGAATAAACCGGATTAAACTAACCTGAACCGAACCAAAGCCTAATTAAACCAACCCAAGCCAAACCGTAGTGGGTTGGATTCGGACCCGTACCCGCCAATCCTGTCACGCCCCAGTCCCAAAATACGTAGGACCAGGAATACGTGACACGCCAGCTACGCATTCGACCAGACTCTGGTCTGACTCGAATACGTATAAGCTGTATAATATAAAGGGCACTACCTAGATGTCCCATAAATGTAAACCTCTATGTCTCAATCCACAATGTACAGCAGTATACAAGAAAGAGCTATATGTGCTTAAGTCGGCCGCCCAATAACACACTAACTCGAATAGACTAGAGAAAAAGTATGAGTCTATAAAAACTAGGCTACAACAGCAGATGAATAATCAATGTAAAATAACCATAATGTCGGTAGATAAGATGTGAATACCTGGTACCATGTCCGCAAGACATGCAACTCCAACAGCAACTCCAAATGCTCCGTAATCATCTATGCTGCAAAACTGGCAGGGAACCAGGTCCTCAGAGAGACGTAACAAGGTACAAAATACAGCATGCCAAGTAAATAGAAAGTACAAGTGCAATGACAGGGTACTCTATCATAACCAAACAAGTCTGACACAGTTTAAAGACAATGTTCGACGCGTGGGCTATCTAAAATAAAACCGTAGCTCCGGACACGGAAACACACGGGACGTACCGCAGCTCCGGGCAAGGAGTCACACGGGTGATACAACTACACTAGATACAGGATCAATACAGATACAGTACATATACATATATATAAGCGCGTGCAGAGGAGCCCAAACGTCTAGTAACTGTCTTTTTCTTCCCAAGCGGTCAACGATGGTGCGCTGAACCTGAACCTCTATCTAACAGTCTCGACACACAAAAGTAACTCAACAGACGCGACCCTAAGGTTGTCCCAGTCTCTGGTCATGATGTCAGTATCAGGATACAGGAATCTGGCACGATCACAATGTATGAGTGTGTCATGGGGTGTCGATATACTCAGGTACGTACATCGAGGTATTACGAACATCTAACAATCATTATAAGATGTTACGACGAACGTCTGCACCCGGTTGTGATCCGGACGCGAAGTATCGATCGTAATCAAAATACGCACACAATGTACATAAAGAAACAATAAATATCGGTAATCTGAAATACAGGGTGGCAAGGCTGTACATAAAGAAACAATAAATATTGCCTGCGTCCGGCTGCTGATGACGGGGATCCGGTACCACGTCCAAGTCCTCAGGTCCCGTAGTACCTAGAGATGAGATACAAACTCAATCAATAAACTATCATGCGGCAAACAGGGATGTGACACACGTCTATACATATGCTCAGTCTCAGCTACAACTCACAGGAACAAGACGCTAGAGGGTTGACCACGGTTGACTATCGGTACGCTACATCAAATCAAACTAATCCCCTGTATAATATCATCAAACCCAACCTCAATCACGATATTCAGTTAATCAAACCCTGATCCAATCCTCAGTTTCACCTCAGTGTTCACAGATGTTAACATGCACGCTGACGTCTCAAGCTCAAATAAATAATTAATATTCTCTGTCTTCAATCACGGTCTCATCATTTGATATTATACCTATTTCACGATCGAGCACCTGCTCCCAGTGTCCATCAATATTTTAATATCATTTTATTGTTCAGCAATAGTTTAAAACAGCTCAATCAAAATAACCCAGACGCGTACAATAACTAGGATAACACTCTACTGTCTCGTATGGCACTCAAAAACCCAACCTCCTATTATTGCACATTTTCAAATTTCAACCCTCATATGTATATATTCCATGTCCTTAATTAATTTGTATTTAAACCTTAATTATTCAACTTAGCAATCTACCATCACTTGCATACAACATCACTAAAAATCTTTTCTCAGCATTTAACCATTAATTTCCCATTAAACTTACAAAATGAATCCTAAAATCTCACATATGTATAGTTCACAAATATATATATTTGTATTCCTCAACTGACTTTGTCACTAGTAATCAAATCCTCGAAATAATTAACAGCTTAAAGATAACCACCTCTTCTCCGTAAATCACCTGCTCATCAGTAATAATTAATATGCACATAAAACGATGTAATAAAACCCTAAATCTCGATGCATTCACTTACCCTCAATTTCATGTAATACCCCTAAGCTATATGTAACAACACAAAAGAATTAGACTAGCAAAATAATAATATACAATGAAAGGGGAAGGGGGGAAAGCTTACTATGGTGGCGGCGTGTGGTGGCACGCCGGGTGGTTGTCGGCCGGAGTGAGGTGCGGGGTGGCGTGAGGGGTTGGCCGCCGGAGATTGGCAGTCGAGGTGCCGGGGTGACGTGAAACTGGGGTGCAGGGATGACTGGCCGGGAAGTAAAGCTGGAGGTTGGTGATAATGGCTGCGTCGGTGGCGGTTGAACGACAGCAGGCCGGACCCGTGGCAGTCGAGGGTGGTGCGGGGAGAAGCTCAAGGCGTTGAAGTCGGGGAAGATGAAGGCTCCGGCAATGGCGGCGCCGGCGGTTCTGGGCAGCGGGGATGGCGTTTGAAGCCGCGGGGATATGGGGATCTCGGCCGGGGCAGTCGATGCTGCGGGGACGACTGGCCGCCGGAGCTCGTGGAAGCAGCCGAAGAGGAATGGGTGGAGGAACGTCGGCTGCTCGGTAATGGCGTGGTGGCAGTGGGTTCTCGGCCGGGGCAGCAGCCGCGGCGGACGGAGATGATGGTTGAGGGAGGCCGGAGCAATGCTGGAGGGTGGTATTGGCGGTGGTGGCGGTGTATGGAGGTGGTCGTGAATTTGGAGGTGATGGCGGGTGCGGCGGTGGCTTGACAGTGAAGTCGACGGGAATGACTGGCCAACGGAGCTCGTGGCACTGTCGAAGATGCGGGGAGAAATCATGGTTAGTAGCAGCAGCTCGAGGGGCGGTTCAGCGGGTGGCCGGAGTGAGATCTCGGCCGGAGGATGCGGTGCAACAGTCGAGTGGCTAAGGCAAGGGCGGATGGGGATGACTGCCCGCGTCCGGCGCTCGGGGCAGCTGGGTTCAACGAGTGACGATCGGTAGTAGCAGTTGAGAAGGTCGGTCGCCGGAGTTGCAGGGCCGGCTGGGCTGGTCGAGTTGTTTAAAAAGGAGAGGTGGATAGGAAGAAGAAGAAGAAGAAGAAGAAGAAGAAGAAGAAGAAGAAGAAGAAAGGAAGAAGGAGAAGTAGAAGAAATGGGAGGAGGTTGGCTGGAATTTTGAGGAGGGAGGAGAGAGAGGGGGTGGGGTTCTCTAGGCATTGGGATTAGGGCCTGCATTGGGGAGAGGGGGAAAGGATATTTTATAGGGGGTTGTGTGGAGGATGGAGGGTTGTGATGCTCCCAATTCAAATGGAGGGTAGGGATTTTACATGAAGGGAAATATATTTTCTTCATGCAAAGGAAGGGGAAAGGGTTGACTATGGTCAAAGAAGGGGTAGCCTCTCCATTTGGCCTTGGCGAATGAGGTGAGGACACCTAATTCAATAATTGCAACTAAGTCCCTTAAATTTGGGTAATTGCACAAACACATAAAATAATGCAAAAATTGTGAGGGAATTGGTGTTTGGTATTTTGTACGGTGAGGGGGTGTTGTGTGTTTGGCATGGATTTAATTCAATAGGCATCGGGATTAATTGGGGATTAAAATAGGATTAGTCAAAATTGGTATCCTCGATTTAAATAGAATTAAAGTGTCCCGCACTTTTAAATTAAATGGGGGCACTTGGGGTCAAAATTTGGAAATAACGCAAAGGTCAAAAATGGTGGAGGCTTGGAGTTAGTCTTGGACCCTTTAGTTGGTCCGTCTCAACGGGTTAAGTTGGTATCTCAAAATTGAAGGTAACGACACATGTGTCCGACACAAAATTTAATTATGGAATTTGGGATACAGGAAATTGTGCAATTAAGTTAAGGCACAACGGATTTGATTTTTGTGTGACGGAAAAGTCCAGTGCCTAAATTGGTGAGTCAAGTCAGAAGTACAATAGTCCGGGAATTTATGGGCTGATATTGGGCTCCGAATAAATCAACAATGGTAAGGCGCGCCAAGGGTCTAATTAAACAGTAACAGACATAAGCAACCCTACTCTAAATCTCAAACATCTGCTGCTAAACCAAAATTTTCCAATCCATACCTGACTATCAATAGAATTAATTGAGGGGGTTTACAAATCCTAACCCGACCCGATATACTGCTACAGTAACCGTTGTGTAACCCCCGACTGTGCGATTTCCTCCCGGTCGTTCACCCGCCGCCGCCGCCGACTCTCTGCCTCCCCGCCGCCATCCAACCGCCGACCCTTCAATTCCCTAAACCGCCGACCCCTCCGTTTCGACTTCCCGCCAACCGCCGGCCGCACTCCATATAAAACCCCCACCACCGATCTTTACCATCATCCATCACCCATCACCGAGCTCCCCTGCCTCCGCCACCTTCTTCCCCGACGACCTCCGACGACAACTTCTCCACCGCCACCGCCACTACCAGCACCCTAACGACCGAGGAGCACCACCACCGCAGCAACCCGTCACCGTCGGTCGAGCACCGCTGCGCCGCCCCGTGCACGTGTAGTTCAGTCGACACTGACCCCTTGTTCTGGTGAGCTTTTCATCCTCTTCGCTGTGTCAATTTTCGATCGTCCTATTGCGACATATTCATTGTGTGATCCTC
Organism: Iris macrosiphon; assembly: GCA_036927795.1. Classification (NCBI taxonomy): domain Eukaryota; kingdom Viridiplantae; phylum Streptophyta; class Magnoliopsida; order Asparagales; family Iridaceae; genus Iris; species Iris macrosiphon. The sequence continues at coordinate 231,587 of JAYESA010000161.1, forward strand.
TTGAACCCCGTACAATTTGATTGGGGTATCGTGTCCTGTGTCGATCGCCAATCGCGACGCAAAAAACAGGAAAAATGGCCCAATTTTGGACTTCAGAAACTGTCCCGAAATCCCAAGTTCATGGCCGTTTTACGTTCAACTTAGTTAATATTTTTAAAATTTACCTGAACAGTAAATTAGACAATATAACCAAGTTTAAACCCTGTAATTAGTTTATTTTATTGTGCGGTAATTTATGTTTTATTCGCGGGTAAAGTTGACCAAAATTATGGTTTTCAAAAATCCAAATTCTTTCGAAACTAGGTGCGTCCCGCTAAACGAGGTGACTTTGTCGTGTACGAATTTCATCGAAAGGTGCGCATTGTTAATACAGACGTGTGGAATTTTGCGAAAGTTAATTTGGATATGCGTACATACCGGAATCAACACGTATTCGTCAAAATTATCCCGTATCGGCCCTATTCAGAAACTCTTTGTAATTTCGTGTATGCTTATCGTTTCACAACGAAACTTGTGCCATCGAATTCGTAGCGTTATGCTGGTCCTGTGACCCAAGTTTGGTTCGATTCTGAGAACGTCGACAAAATCCCATATCGTGGGCCCTACGGCTCTATTTGACGGGCGATTTTCTGATCGGCTCATCGGAATCCAGTTCTGGACATTCCATTGGGTTCGTATTATCGTTCTGGACTTGTAGACACTAAGTTTGACAAATTTGGAGAACTTTATCTTTGACACATTTTTTTGTACGAAGTGGACCACATGTGGACTCCGCTTTGACCAGAAACTGTCCACATGTGTTATGGACATGAGACGTCGTGGACATGAGACGTGTGATTACATTGGGTGGGAAGAAACACACAGGCTACAGGATAATTATATATATATATATATATATATATATATATATATATATATATATTATTGCGGGGTCGTAGCCTCTACATCAGAGCTAGGCCCACTATATAATATCACTGCTACCGGCTCCTCGACATAGAGCTTGTAGTGGTCTCAGCCTGAGTTCTGGTGATGCTCTCATTTGCATATCACATAGTTGGTTACATAGTTTGCCCTATTGATATATTTTATATACTGCATTTATTTGGCTTGAGTTATTCTTGTACCTTGCTATGTCCCCTGAGGACCTGGATTCAGATTATGTCCCCAGGTTTAGCAGAGGAGATCTACCCTGAGGTATATGGGATAGGAGCAGACGCTGGAGCAGTACCAATACCAGAGGACGAGGTGATGCCAGAAGATTTCTCCTGAGTAATTGTTTTATATACTCAGTCATTTCTGTTCTTGATACTCTATTTGATGTCTCATGGATTTCTGTATTAAACTCATTATCTGGTTGTTTTCCGAGACATTTTATTGAGACTTGTTGTTGAATTATATTTTATCTTGATTATTTTGATATTTGAACTGTGATTATCTTCTGTGGATGAGATTAGATTTAGATTGTGACATGTATCGTAGATATTTATTGTTTTTACAACTTAAGTACACACTAATGGATCCATTAAATTGGGTTTGCCCATTGGAGTGTGTTGCTGGCCATTGTCACGTGTCTAGTCCCTCGGTATTTTGGGACTGGGGCATGACAGAGCCCTTCCGCCTTCGGTTCCTGTGTCGCACTATCCTCAGGGAAGACGGGCATCGTTGCATCATCTTTAGACTCAAAGGAGATGCTACCCCCAGCTCCAGATGATGCTCTGACTATTCGAGGGTGAATTACCCCCGGCCTGTCATTATCTGTTCCTTGGGAATTGTAGTCTTCAGGGGAGGTAAACATCATCGCACCGTCTTCCGATTCTGGAGGATTGCTACCCCCAGCCCTAGATGCTGCATTAACCCTAGGCACATTGCTGTTAGCTTCCCCAGAATCGTTGTCTTCAGGAAAGTCGAAAGTGCCACATCTTCTTCAGACTCGGAAGGAATGTTACCCCCAGCTTTGGAATGTGCATTTTCTTGGTGAGGGTGATTACCCCCAGAGAACTCGGCATTTGTTCCTTGAGATTCACTATCTTTATGGAACGTTGGGTTGTTGCGTATGTCCAGGGGGACACTACCCCCAGCTTGGGCCACCCCCAGGGGTTCTGAGGAAGAACTACCCCCAAGGGCTGACGGCTTCTTCCTTGAGCGGGTTCTATGGAAGACTCCTTTCGCATGTGTCGTTGTCAATCCTCCAGGTAGTTGCCTTCACGATGCAGTGGTAGAGAGTGCCGGACTGGAGGTATTTGACTTCTTTCTTTCTCTAGTGGCGGGAAGCTTTCCAGTTGAGTAGCATGAGGCGAAAGGCAAATCCTCCTCCTCTGATACTTGCACCTGATATTCGGATTATTGCCGGGTAGGTGCTTTCTGGTGCAGCTGCTGGAAGGCTGACTGCCTGTTTGTGGGTACTGCCGCTTTATTGCATCAGCAGTTGATAATGATGTTGGCGCAACAGTGCCTGGAAGAGGGCACGTCGCATGCCGTGGTGGTTTTCCTCGCTTTACGCTCGTGAGTGATCACTTCACGCAAATCATGCGAAGGGTGTTTCACCTTTGCATCCTCTTTGCGAGTTCGGGTATCCCGGACACACGGATGTGCAGGCGATGCATTTGTTCCCGGACCTAGGGTTCGTACACGAACTTGCCCCGAGGTACTGGTGGAAGACTTTTGGACCAAACCCTGTCCGCTGGTCCCTGTGGGTTGGACGCATGGGTTAGCGATGCCTGTTGGCGGTCAGTCGCATGAGCAGTTGCTTGAGCTTGACGAGCTCCCACTGCCCTAGACATCTTCAATTTAGCACTCGTAGGCGCATAGTAAGAAGAGTCCATATTTGAGTTTTTGCCACTCTTAGTAGGTCGCATAAGATCTGTGCCGCGTGAGATACGGTCAAAAATAGAATTTTTGTTGTTGTCAGAGCCGCATGCGCTTGTCTCCTGCGGTTGTGAGTTAATGCCGCATGGACAATCTTATGCGGCCTGTGAATAGATGACGCATGGACAGTATTATGCGGCCTCCTTCTTGGACGCATAGGACCTGCCCCAGCCGTAGAACATCTGGTATCATAGTATTTTCCTTTGCCATATTCTGAGTGCTGAGCAGTTCCTGCGCCAGTAGAAGATGCAGCATAGACGTGGACTTACTCAGCAACAGGTTGAGAGGCGGAGATCTCCTCCTCCGCAGTTGGGTGAGGCACAGTGGCCTTTGCTACCCACGTTATGAGGGTCTTCTTGGGCTTGGCTTGCCTTGGCGAAGGATTCACACTTCCTTCAGAAAGTATTTTCTCGAACGCTTGCTGGTCAAAGCGAACTGCCAGCATATTTTGCGTTGACCCAAGCTTGGACGCATCGGATTGCGTCACCAATTTCTTAACAGAGGAGAATTTGGGTCAGCAGAGTCGCCATCGTATTTGCCATTTAAATCAAAAGGAATAACTAAGAGAACTTGATTTGATTAACACAATAGAGAGTACAAAGAAGAGTCCTAAGAGACAATCTAAGTACAAATTTGTTTTGATCTGGGGGTGACGATGGAGGGTTAGGAGTGTAGCAACTCTTTTTACTCCGTGGACAATTCGAACGCAGAAGCTTCTCTCCTTGGTTTTAGTGTGAATCCGCAAATAGCCAGCCAGCCTTTTGGTTCGGTCTCTCTCTGAAGAAGAAAAAGCTGACCCTTAGAACCTTCGAGTTGCTCCTGTTTATAGCCATCGTGCTGATGGGCTATGGGTGCCGCATATGCCTTTGTTTGGTGGCCGCACAAGCCTCCTCCAACAGAATATTGTTTTAACTTTTGTCGCATGGTGTGGGCAAGCCGCCATGTGGGTTTGGTTAGAATTTTCTGTTTGAAGAGATCTCGGGGCTGTTGTGTGCATAACTCGATCAATTGGACACTTGGTCAATACTAACTGTGCGAGAAATTATCTTTGGTTGTAATAGAAAATCTTGTAAGTCGAGAGTCGCATATTGTTTGTAGTCGCATAAAATCTCTCGTTTGGCCATGGTCGGAATGACCCTCTGGCCGTATGTAGATGAGGCCATATGGGTCTTGAAGCCGCATGCTTACTCTTGTTTGGCCTTGGTCAGGTGGACGCTCTGGCTGCATGATGTCGAGGCCGCATGGGTCTTGAACCCGCATACATAGGATACGTATCATGGCCTATTTATCGAGATAATTAATGTACTGATGTGACTTATTGTCTTTTCCTGAGTCATCGTTTACACGGATTCTGAAGCATCTCAGGGTGATGAGTGAGGCGTCAGAGCTTCTGACAGACATCAAAATCTGTGTTAGGGGGTTTAATGTGACCACCCTGCTCTGTGGTCGTTCAGACCGCATATGGAAACAACATGGAGTCGAAGCCGCATGGCGCCAGAGACGCATCGAACGTATGGAGTCTGGAACGTATTGGACCAGAGACGCATGGAATGCATGGAGTCTGAAACGCATTGGGCCAGAGATGCATGGAACACATGGAGTCTGGACGCATTGGGCAAGAGACGCATGTATCTTTTGTCGTTTTCTGCATTCGAGGTATTTGAATAACTGTATACTGCCAAAAGTAATTATGACGAAACTGTCAACACGGATTTCAATCAGCGGTACAGGATTCGAGGCGGTCAGAATGACTGTCTGTTTTGTCAGAGTCAAAAATGCTCTGATGTGACTGTAGGGACGATGTGTCAAAGGGCGGTATGCATCTCGGAATGTCATGTATCCGAGGGTGTCATGCGTCCGCCGCTTTTATGCGTTCACCGTAATTATGCGTACCTTGCTTATTTGTTTATTGCAAACTGGAGCACATGGAGGGATTTTTATGCTTCTGCACCAACTTGAACGTCATTCGAGTGTGAGGGTATCTGTTTTGTGTGAAGCTTTCGGAATTAAAGATTCAGAAGCTGGAATCGAGGACTACAAAGACAATCTTTCAGGGTGATGCTGAGAAGAGTAATGCTCGGAGATTTCTTTATATCGAATTAAATCATATCATTGAATCTTACGACGTAGAACTCCTCGAAGATAAATTTGCAAGGCACAAGAACATTGTTATCGCGGATATTTTGAAAAATAGTGTGGGTGCACAGGAGGCCGAAGCTTCCAACGAAGATGTAGTCTAAGAAGAAGTAGTCATCCCAACGACAATGATCGAACCAGAACTTGCAGAGCCGGTGTCTAAGCGAGTGAGGAGAGTGAAGGACTTCGAAGAAGATTTCGTCACCTATCATGTGGAACCAGATCCGCTTACCTTTGATGAGGCGATGAAGACCATATATGCTGTCTTCTGGAGGGAGGCTATAAATAATGAGTATGACTCAATAACCTCCAACCACACTTGGGTGTTGGTCAATCTGCCTGAAGGAGCTAAACCAATCAGATGCATGAAGATGAAAGCAGACAGAACAGTTAAGTTCAAGACAAGGCTATCTTCCTAGGGGTTTTATCAGACAATAGGGGATTGAGTTATTTGGCAACTCGATGAGGGTATCATAGATCAGGATGATGATTGTCGTAGCTGCTATTCACAAGATGATTATTTATCAGATGATGGGAAGACAACAAGTCTTGGATGAAGACAGACATGAGAGATTCACGGGCAACAGTCAAAACTATTGTCATTCAGGTTTGTAGACAGTCTGCGAGTTGGTGATATCTCGATACGGCCTAAAGCAATTTCCAGGATATGGCAGCAGGAGTTTGACAAGTCATCTAGTCAAAGTTGTCACAGGATCAGCGAGACGGACAAGTGTGTGTACACGAAGTTCGCTGATAATGGAGGAGTTATCGTTTGTATCTATATGGATGACTTGCTAGTCCCAGTTGTGGAAACAAAAGTGTCACTAACAAAGATGTCTTTTTTGTCCAAACTCAGGATATGGGATTACGGATGTCATCTTGAGGATATAAGATAATCCAGATGCCATGTGGGCTTGCTTAGTCACAAGCTCTCAGCATGAAATGTTGATCACATGATTTGGGTATCAGGGATGATACTCCTCAGGTGTGACATGAATATGAAGCCAAATCCAAGGAAAAGCGTCAAACAGTTGGTGTACTCGAGCATCAACAGGTGAATGATTCAAGCTGCGTGTACCATCTGGCCTGACATAGCTTTTGCTGTAGGGATGTTGAGTCAGTTCACAAGCAGTATATGTGTTGAACACTGAAAGCTATTAAGAGAGTCGTCAGAATTCTCAGGAGAACTCAGTAGTATATTCTGTGCTACATCAGTTATCCAGATATGAAGGAAGGCTTTGGTGATGCCAGTTGGTGCTTAGGAAAGAAGAGTGAAAGATCCACATGATGATGTGACTTCTCCTGGGGTGGTGTTGCTATATCGTGGAAGTCGAAGCAGCAATCTTTACTCAGAATTCTTTTCACTATCAAGCTGCAACATATAAACTAGAATGGCTCTAGAAGCTCTCAAATGATCTTCCTATGGTTAGTACACGGATTCGGGTGATAACGACATACTATGAAAACCAGGAAGCTGCAGCAGTGGCATATGTTCATCTCTTCAACGATTTAAAAAGAACTATGTGGATAGAACACATGATACTGAATGTGAGCAGATTGCGTGGATCATTACAGTGCTTTAATGATCGGAATCAGGTAAATCTGGCATATCCGTTCATGATAGGCCTCAAGGGCTAGCACAGGACACGGAATGAGTGCAGCTAGCGTAGACCATTACAGTGTTTAATGATCGGAGCCAGGAGTGTCTAGCAGATCCGTTCATGTAAGGCCTCCAGCGCCAGCTGATCCCAAGAACTATACATGAGGGTAGTACTCCATGTTACAGTGGCGTGACACCATACGAGGGAGTGAACCTCAGCTTTGGGTCATGTCCCATCGACGTAACACCTCATATAGTCTAGGACACAATATATTTGGGCTTGAAGGACCTCTGATATTGTGTCTTTGTAATCTTACCATTTAGTTTTATGTTATTAGTTCAAAGAGACATCTACTAGTCATCTAGATATTGGTTCAAGGGAGGACCATTGACTGGGAGAATATCAGGAACAATGGGTAGTCCTTTGAGACATTGAGGGGTTACGGACCCAGAACCACTATTATCTACTAATTGTTCTTTTGTGTAGAACAAGTCTTGTGGGAGGATAACTTAGATTCCTTAATGAGTTCTCAGGCATTTTGAATGTCTGATGTGCTTAACAGGAAGTACGGTAGCACAACACTACAAAGGAGCATAAGATCTCCATGCTACAGTGGGTGACACCACCAAGAAGTTCCTCGGTAAAGGTAATGCCTCGGCTTCGCGAGCCATGTCACAGCGGCGTAGCATCGCACATAGGCATGTAGCCTAATGCTGTAGAATGAAGAGTGTAGGCAGCACTACAAAGAGACCGGTGTCCTCATGTTATAGTGGTGTGACACTACAAAGGTAAAATATGTAAATCCTTGGCTATGCGAGCCATGTCACAGCGGCGTAACACCGCAAGAAAGTGCAAGGCTTCATGCTGGGTAGTTTGGCATTACAAAGAGGCTGGAACCTCATGCTACAGTGGCATGACACCACAATGAGGTTTAGCCTCGGCTCTGGGCCATGTCATCGCGGAGTAGCACCACAAGGAAGCTCGAGGCTTCATGCCAATGACTCTTTAAAAGAACTCACCTAGAGTGTATGGAAAGAGATATATGTCGTCTCTTGAGGAAAAAGTTGTAGACACCCAAAATACATATACCGAAACCAGGCGTGCATAGGGTCTTTAATGTGCAACCGGAAGCACAGTTGATGTCATTGTGTGAGTGGGAAGAATTACAGCTATGGTGTAAAATTCAAGGCTTAGTCCATTCTTATATCATACTGTTGTTCGATCCATGCGGGAATATTCAAGCCGAAGCAACATCTATCCTAATGCATGATGTGTAGTCACTGTGGAGAATGCTCAACCCATATATATTGAGATATATGGTGGATTGTTGGTGTTTTTGCTTTTGGACTAGTAACGATAATGCCACATTGGCTACACCACCAAGTGAGTATCTCAATATAATACTTTGTATGAGTTGAGGTGTACACATGGGGTGTGGTGGGACACATGAGTGCCATGTGGGGGTATTTTTCTATGAGAAAAAAATGGATTAACTCCTCATGAAAGCATTTATATTTTTTATCATGCTCTTGGAATTATTTCCATATGAGCTAAGACCTAAAGGGGCTTAGGGACTCGGACTCGGGCTCAAGGGCGCATAGTGGCGCTTTGTTGGCGCACTTTGCACTTAGCAAGTCAGCATCGTCGCAAGGCGCTTGTGCGCTCGTTTTATGTGCGAGTTTTATGCTCGGGCTGCATGCGCGTGTTGCATGAGCGGACGCTGAATGGGCGCTGGACCGGTACTGAGCGGGTGCTGAACGGGCGCTCAGCGAGCGTTGAGCGGGCTATGCATTGGACTACGATTGCGGGATATTAATTTTGTATATTGGCTTTTTAGTCCCACATCGGAAAGAAGAGGAGAATGAGATTTCATCCTTCCCTATATAAAGATCCCTCTAGCCTCCTTTTGAGATCGACCAAAAAGTTGAGAAAGATGAGTCCAAAGGAGTCCGTTCGAGTCACACAAAGAGGTGACTACGAGCGTTCCAGAAATTCTCTTGTGAACTTACTGGCTCCTGGGAGCAGATCGTCGATAGAGGACGAATATTGCTTTGAGCAACGGTGGTCTTCACCGTCCCAGCAAGAATAATTTTTATTCTGTCTTTTTCTCCTTTTTTTTCTTGGTTCGTTCTGTCTGATTGCAACAACGTTTTGCAAGGAAGAACGAAGTTAGTTTTTATTTTATTGTAACTCTGTGCTGTCCGTCTGCAACTGCGATTGCAAGAAAAAACGAAAAATTTAGTTAATTCTGATTATTTTGTATTATTGAGAGCAAATTGTAATTAGAATCTTTATATAGTTCTTCGGAAAAATAAAAAATAGTCAAAATAAAATTTTTTGTGTGAACATCTGAACTCGGTAACACGTTGTTCTATTTTTTATTAAGTCTCGGAAGTAACATATGTTATGGCGCTAAACACGGACTCATTAGTCCAAAGCTACGATGGATAATAAATAGAACAATCCCACGTGGGCTGCTGTCACTTTATTGGACGTAATGTCAACAATTAATGAGGCAGTCCCTCAATAGTGGTATTGTAACAGTCTGTCAGTAATGACAAGACATTACAACTCTCATTAATGAGGTGATGCTTCGGTGGGTGAGCTTTCAGTGTCACGCTTGGTTCAGTTCAGCGACGACGTGGCTTAGCTATTGTGCGTCACGTGGCTGCCTTCTTTAATTATTCATAAGTTAATTGTCGAACTGGTAAATAAAAAATATAGTGTTTATCATTTTTATGATTTTTTTTCTTTCAAAATAGTACATAAGTTTTGTATTTTAGTTCAATTATTATCTGAAATAAATTTCGTTAATATTTTTGGTACAAATTGATAAAAATGGACATGTGATGGTCACGTGACCTATTTTTAATGGTTATTTTGTCAATTTTTTTATTTTGGACTACTATTTTTAACAATTTTTAGCTATTTTCATCCAAATCATTTTTTTTCGAACACTAATATTATTCTAAAAATGATAGTCTAAAATTTAAAATTTGACAAAAGAACCATTAAAAATAGAACACGTGATCATTATATTTTAATTTTTATCGATTTTTATCCAAAAATATCAACGAAATTTATTTCAGATACTAATTGAACAAAAATATAAAACTCATACACTATTTTAATAAAAAAAAAAATTCGATTACTATATTCTTTGTGAACTATTTCAACAATTAAGTTATTATCCATCAATGCAGTAGCCCTGTTTGGGAGAACATAACATTCCTATTAATTGAGACAACGCATTGGGAACATTAATATTCCCTTTGCTGTCATCTCATTTAATGAATGAAGAGTTGACTCATTGAATGTACATAGAGCTTCAGCGTGGCTCGATTCAGTCAGTATCACGACCTTTAGAGTACCACTAGTTCTGCATAGTTTCAGCGTGTTGTTCAGTGTGAAGCTGGTTACGGATTCAACCTGAACTTCTGTTTCAGTTGTGTACTTCCTGCGTGACTGAGTTCATTGTTTACTTCGGTGAGACTTGGTTGCACGCAGTTTAGCGCGCTCCATCTAGTCTAAACTGCTCAATGAGGGTAATAATCCCTTCGATGTTCATCAGGGGTGGTTCGTTTATGTTTGCCGTTGAATTGGCTAACCTGTTCCGCTAGACTAATGTGTTACACATGACGAACATCACGGAAACTTGTCCTTACACCTTTGCACTTTGATTCTTGTAGTTTCTTTATCAAAACGATTTGCCCAACAGAACTTTGATGATATCCTATGCTGGCATTAACAAGAGCAACTACCTCCGCTTTGAAACACTAATGCCACAACCGGATCCTGAGATTTCCAAGAAGCGTAATACATACGCGTTTAATTACTTACTGTTATTGTCCTATTTCCAAATCATGTGTATTCGGTTTTGCACTACACATATTTTTGGTCCAATGTTTAAGTTGAGTTTTTAAATATGTCTAATCGATTAAGTTATGATAATCGATCAATCACTATAATATCTTCTACTTAAACTCAGCATTGTCCAGATATACATTAATATTTTAATATTTGTTTCTGTATACTGCTTTGTTAGTCTAATATGCATCTGCAGAAAGCAATAAGAAAGATAAGCATGGACATATGCTATGAAGAAATGATGGTGAGCCAAAGACGACGTTATATCAGAAGATGTCTCTGAACCGCCTACGACTTATCCGGATCCTCGCACTCGGAGGTTCCGCTGCCCGGTCATCGGACGGGGGTCGAGGGGGCAGCACCCCCCTGGGGGTTCGGGGGCGAAGTCCCCGAAAGGTATTCGGATTTCCAGATATGTTTATCTTTGGACAACTGGCGTCAAGAAAAAAAATGCATTTTCAAGTCAGCGAACGTTTTAGAAGATTGTCGTCATCAGTGCTCTTGGTTTTTATCATATATAATTTGATATTTATTAGAGTATAGGACTTATGTACATCGAGTCACACTGGCATAACCCAAATTCACTCAAAAAATCCTTGAACTTAGTCACCAAATCAGCCTACATTCAAACACAAACCTTACAAGAATAGGCAACCGAACTCGGACCGAATTCGTGCCGAACTCGGACCAAACCCAGTCACCTATATAGTATAAAATTAACCCATTTATTACACCCCTGATTTTATGGTCCAACGTTCAAAAATTTGAATTAAAACCTACCCGAATTCTAACCGAATTCGGTTTGCCAATACCCTATAAATATGATTGGATTTCCATATTCCCACTCACTCAACAATTCTCATTCTTTTTATCCTATAGTGAGTTAACCCTCATAGCCTAAACCTTCTCATCTCCAAGATCAATTTTTCAGCCTTCTAGTGCCAAGTGCGATCTCGATTAGAAGTCTGTCAGAGTTGTAAGAGCTTGGCTCAGTAAGTTTTCTCGTCTCAGTTTGAAGTCTGCGTGCCCTTCACATCAAACACACGCGTGAAGTCTTTCGAGCCTTCGGATCAAAGCTCGAGGTTGTAAGAAGTCAGCAAGCCTTCGGATCAAAACTTGTGATTCACAATTTTTTTAGTAGTTTGCTTTCTTTAGTTGCTGACCGAATTTGTCTCCGAAGAACATTATGGATGTTGTAATAATTTGTGGATCAAACTCATTTGAACCTTTATGATATTTGAATTATGTTTATGGATTATCATTTATCTTTCTTGTTTGTTCACTGTGATTGAATAGATTGATATTTCACATTCATTATGATTATTGAGGTATAGATAGCATATTATTGTCGATACTGCGATATAGGCTACGTATCGTTATCATAGAGCGGGTCGTGACACATTTTTATGGTGGACCATATATGCCCGTCTAATAGTACTTAGGACTATGGGTGATCATTTAGTTAATTCGGTTCAAACCGAACCAAATAACCGAAAATCGAATAAAAAAATCCGAAACCGAACCGAAATGGTCCATAACCGAACCAAACCGAATTAAATTTGTACGATTTTCAGTTTATTCGGTTTATTTGTGTTGTTAGAGTGTACTAGTGTACATGGGTGCACATAGGATGTATGAGTCTATTCCTATTGGTCCACATGTGCATGATTCATGTAGGAATATGAGCACTATGGCTCATATCCCATTTACCCTCTCTCTCTCTCTCTCTCTATATATATATATATATATATATATATATATATATATATATAGTAACTAAATTTTCTTTTTCGATTTTAGATCGAAACCGAATAAGAAAATTTAGTATATTTAAAACCGAAACAACACTGATTTTTTAAAACCGAACATAATCACTTATACGGTTCGGTTCAATTTTTCAGTGCAAAACCGAATAATGCTCTCCCCCCTACTTAGGACTAGTGTACTATTAGGAGCCAGCAATATAGGAATCTAAGAAATACTCGATCACAGTTTAGGAAATTTTTTGAATCTGATTCTTGAATACCTGCTGCTTCCTTGCAAAATCTTGTTCTCCTTAAATTTTATTTTCTTTCTTCTCTCTCCAGAATGGCTAAGGGAAAAAGGAGACTCGAAACCACAACTCGGATGCTACAGTTTTTGAGGAATGGTCTTTCTCTCATCTTGCGAACACCGAGAAGACTGAAACACTTCATCCTCCACCACCTTTTCCATCTCAAGGGACCATCCCTACTATTCATATTTCGGAGATGCTTCCTAAGAATGGAATGTAATTATTTGAACTATTTCCAGGAATGATTGATGCTCAAAGGATTAATTCCATTCCATTGGGGAATCCTTGTAATTATTTGAACTATTTCTACTTTATTCATAAAAAGAAATAAGAAAAGTATTTGGTAATTAATTCAATTTTTTAGTAATTTGAAAGAAATAAATTATTATAGAAACTAACTGTTGGTTATTTAAAAAGAAATAATAGTTTAAGCAAAATAATTCACTTAGTTAAGAAAAGTTTTAAGAAAGAAAAAGAAAAGATTTTTGAAGAAATTTTTTATAACTAATTAAATTAATTAGTTGATTGATTTAGTTACTAATCCTTTGGGGAATTTCCTTCAAGGTTCTCTTTGTTTCCCCTTCCTTCTCTTTGAGAATTATCACAACCTTGCCACTCCCCTTGCTTGGGAAGCAAGTTCTAAGTCCTTAATTGAAGCCTTTCTCTCCTCCATTTTTTTGATAATTTTTTTTTTCAAGCAATCACCACAACCACAAATTCATAACCAACCCATTATTCTCTGCTCCCTGTCCCAAGTCCAACCGAGGCCAATCCCTACCTTAGTCTCTATGGTATTTACCCCTCACCACCGTCGCCTCAACCTACCACTCACTCGCCTCTTGCCATTCCCCAACCTCTGTAACTATTGAACTTATCCTGACTACCCTCACCACCGTCGCCTCAAACTGTATCGAAAGGCGAGTATCGTCAATGCGGACGTGTAGGATTTCGTGGAAGTTGATTTGGATGTGCGTGCACACCAGAATCAACGCGTATCCGTCAAAAATCTCGTATCAGACCTGTTCTGACACTCGTCATAATTGCGTGTGTGCTTATCGTTTCGCAACGAAACTTGCGCCATTGGATTCGTAGCGTTACGCTGGTCCTGTGATCCAAGTTTGATTCGATTATGAGAACGTTGACGAAATCCTATTTTCGTGGGCCCTATGGCTCAACCTGACGGGCGATTTTGTGACCTGCTCATCGGAATCCAGTTCTGAATATTCCGTTGGATTTGTATCATCGTTCTGGACTCATAGACACTAAGTTTGATGAATTCGAAGAACTTTATCTCTGGCACATTTTTCGGTACGAAGTGCATGTGGACCCCGTTTTGACCAGAAACTGTTAATTTTGCCCTTGTGTCCAAATTGGAGTTATGGGTAGTCAATCCTAGATATTTTATATCTTCTGAGAGTGATGATAATATTTATTTCAGCATCCGGAGGCGTACCTGAAGATCTCGCTGTTACCGAAGCAACTGAAGGAATTCAAATCCCAAGCAAGTGTACCTTGCCAAAACTTGCAGTAATTGCCTTAATATTATTCGTTTGATTATTTCTGTGATGTACCTACTCAACCTAGGACCGTGAGACGTTGCTTAACGTCCGAATAATATTCGAGTGTCGACGCCATACGCGGAGTCGTGTAACGTCACTTAGAGAGTTGATATCTCGATCATCTATACTTTACGTGCTTGCTTTACCAAGTACGTCATACCATAGGACACCTGACACTATTCATGAGACAAAATCTTTCCTGAGTTATTCATGGTGATTCTATGTAGGCTTACAGGATTCGTGACATAGTCTTGCATATTCATATATATATATATATATTATTATGACTCGCTGTAATAGTTAGAGGTCATGATCTTGCGTGTTATGGACATGAGACGTGAGGTTACATTGGGTGGGGAGAGTCTTACCATACTAAAGGCTGATTATATATATATATATATATATATATATATATATATATATATATATATATATATATATATATATATATATATATATATTCTGGGAGTGCCCCAAACTCTGACCAGAGCTTTGGCACACGTACTGGCCCTTCGAGATAATAAATGCTGCTATGGGTTTCCCCGACACAGAGCCTATAGTAGTTTCAGCCTGAGAATGATTAATGCTCTAATTTGTATTTTACATAGATGGTTACAAAGTTTGCCCTGTTGATATATTTTTATATACTGTAATTTATTTGGCTTGAGTTATTCTTGTACCTTGCTATGTCCCTTGAGGACCTGGATCCGGATTATGTCCCCAGGTTTAACAGAGGAGATCTATCCCGAGGTATACGGGACGGGAGCAGAAGCTGGAGTAGTACCAACACCAGAGGACGAGGTGATGCCAGATGATTTCTTCTGAGTATTTTGTTATATACTCAGTTATTTCTGTTCTTGATACTTTATTTCCTATCTCGTGGATTACTGTATTAAACTCATTATCGGGTTGTTCCCCAAGATATATTTTTTTATTGAGACTAGTTGTTGAATTATATTTCTCTTTGATTATTTTGATATTTGAATTTTGTTTACCTTATGTGGATGAGATTAGAATTAGATTGTGACATGTATCATAGACCTTTATAATTGTTTTACAGCTTAAGTACACTCTAACGGGTCCAATAAATTGGGTTTGGCCATTGGAGTGTGCTGCTGGCCATTGCCACGTGGCTAGTCCCTCGGTATTTTGGGACTGGGGCGTGACATTATTTTTATGGTGGCCCATGCAGGTCTACGACTATATTGCTTCGGATTCAACTAAGGGATCGAGCAAGCCTGCGATAAGGATATGATAAGTTTTAGGATCTCATCCACTTGATTGATTCGTTCTTGACCTCTATATCGACTTCAAAATAATTTCTTGACTTGTATCCTGCCTTGATTCCTCTGTGCGCATCTTATAGTTTATTTTGGATGCAGAGTAATGGATCCACAAGCAAGCGACGAGACTCCCGCAGGAATACCACAAGTTGCAGTTGTCACCTACGACGATGGAGTGACACCAGTGGGTGGAGGTCAATTAGCTCAACAAAGCAATCAAGCAGGTTAACATACCTCAAGATTCCAGCGAGACGATATTCCACCACCGCCGCAGTTTACTCCACCGATGACTATTTTTCCACCATGACAGTCTATGGATGGTCAACAGATATTCCAAATATTCTAAGCAATGATGCAAGCCCAACAACAGATTCATGAAGAGGCTCAGCGCCACGAGGCAGAGAACTTGAGAAATAATATAGCGACCGCACTGGAGCAGGCGAACCCACCAGCTAGACGGCCATCGACTGGATCTATCACCGATTTTTGCCAGCTGAAGCCCCATAACTTTTCTGGCAAGGAGGAGCCAACTGAGGTTAATGAGTGGCTCACAAACACTCAACACCAATTGGAAGCAACTGAGCTTCCAAGGGAGCGTTGGATGACTGCCGTCAGGATGCAGTTGACGGACAATGCACATCACTGGTAGCTATCTGAGGAGACACGGCTCGGACCAGACCGAGTCACTTGGGAGGAGTTCTCTAGACTCTTTCAGGAGATGTATATTCCATCTATTACTCGATCGAAACTTCGGGACAAGTTCAATTGCCTCACTCAAGACAATATGACAGTGGAAGAGTACAATGCGGAGTTTATCCGTTTGAGTCGCTTCGCCCCTACTCTGATCCCAACAGAAGAGGAAAGGCGGAGAAGTTCCTCGACAGACTTAACTTTGAGCTACAGAGACAGATTGGCTCTGTTGCACCTACATCTTACTCGGACGTCCTTGCTGCAGCCCGACGCATGGAGCACGTCATTAGGAGAGAGTCAAGCCTGAAATGACCGTTCATATCAGCACTAACCAGAGCATTACACGGGGAGTCTGCAAAGCAACCCCAGATGAAACTACCACAGAGAGCAGTATCACAATCTCTAATCCTTCCTACTTGTCACTACTGTGGCAAGGTAGGCCATATTGATAGGGAGTGTAGACTTAAATTAGGATTATGTTTAGCTTGCGGATCCAGTCAGCATTCCGTAAGGGATTTCCCTGAGCGTCGAGAAAGAGCACCGATAGTAAACTGACAAGCTTTACCAGTACCGAGAGGATATCAACCGAGGCCACCCTTGGCACCACGAGTAGCACTCTTCCAGCAAGCCCAGCAACAGCAGAGGACACCACCGCAAGGACTTGGACAGGCTTTTGCGATGACATTGGAGGAGGCACAGACTCGAGGAGTACCAAATACGAGTAAGATTTAAGTTTTATCATAGCTATCTATTCCTAGTAATATTTAGCATGTGCCTGTTAGTTCCATTTCCCTAGCCTATACCTAGTATTATGATTAATATGAACTTGTTAAGATGTCACTGGTACCCAAGTTTTCATAAGCTGTAGTTGATCTTCGTTCTAATCAAGTTCCTTTACTCTTGAGTTACTTATCTTTTATTGCATAGAAAAAAGTTTTTATTCCTTCCCTACGTGTTCTGCTTAACCCTCACCATTCCTCTCGATTTCTCCTTGTTCATGATTCCTTATTCTTTGTATCGTGCTTCAATAAACATGTCTTGCAACCGCGTCATCTCTTATGACCGGTTATGTTTTATTTTCTTAATTACGAGGACGCAATTCTATTAAGGTGGGTAGATTGTAAATACCCAGATTTTTTAGAAATTTAAAAATAAAATTTTAGGATTTTTCTGTAATTTTTAATTATTTAAAATAAATGTTCTTCAAGGATTAATATTTTTGGGAATTAAATTAAATATTAAAATATTATAAAAATTATATTTTGGGTGTATAATTCATAATAGAGTATTGTAAAATTTTCTGAAAATTATTGGGCTCAAAAACTATTTTTAAATAGCTAAAAATAACATTTTTAATTAAACCAGACTAAACCAGATTGAATCGAACCAAACCAAACCAAACCAAATTAAACCCAATTAAACCAACCTAATCCTAGTGGATTCGGATCTGAACCCGACCCGTACCCGCCAACCCGACCTGACCTCACCCGACCCGACACGTTAAGCCTCATACACAGTAACTGAAGAATTAAAATGTCCCCCGACCCGTCGACTTCCTCACCGCCGGCCGTTCACTTCCCCGCCGTTGTTCACCCAACCGCCGCCGCAACCCCTCCATTCGCCTTCCCCCCAACCATCGGCCGCCGCCTCCGACCTCTCCACCTCCTCGTAACCGACTGTGCCCTCCCCTGTATAAACCCGACCGAACCCCCACCGCCATCACCATCTTCATCTTCTCCGACTTCACCCCTCCGGTCGACTTCGACTCCGGTCACCCGCCGACCCCGGACACCATTACTGCGATGAACTCGACGACTTCGGCCATCTCTCCGCCGACAGCGACGAAGACCACCACGACCCACGACCACCACCTCAGCAGCCGCAGCTACCCGCCGCCGCCGACAACGTGCACCGCCGCGCTGCCACCATTCATGCACAGTACACCGCGACCGACCCCTATTCTGGTGAGTTTTACTTCCTCCTCGTTGCATCAATTTTTGATCGTCCTATTGCGTTATGATCGCAGCATGACCCTCTAGAACCCTGTACAATTAGATTGGGGTATCGTGTCCTGTGTCGGTCGTAAACCGCGACGCAAAAACAAGAAAAATAACCCAATTTTTGTTCTAAAAACTGTCCAGAACCCCTACGTTCATGGCCATTTTCTTCCAACCTAGTTAATAATTCTAAATTCCAATTGAATAGTAAATTAGACAATATAACCAAATTTTAAACCCTGTAATTAGTTTATTTTAATTTGCTGTAAGTTATGTTTTATTCGCAGGTAAAGTTGACCAAAAACTTGATTTTCAAAACCCAAATTTTTTCGAAACTAGATGCGTCCCGCTAAATGAGGCGACTTCGTCGTGTGCAAATTGTATCGAACGGCGCGTATCGTCAATGTAGACGTGTAGAATTTTGTGGAATTTGATTTAGATCTGCGTGTACACCGGAATCAACGCGTATCCGTCGAAAAACTCCGTATCGGACCTGTTCTGACACTTGTCATAATTGCGTGTGTACTTGTCGTTTCTCAACGAAACTTGCGCCATTAGATTCGTAGCGTTACGCTGGTCCTGTGAGCCAAGTTTGGTTCAATTCTGAGAACGTTGACGAAACCCCATTTTTGTGGGCCCCACGGCTCCACTTGACGGATGATTTTCTGACTGGCTCATCGGAATCTAGTTTTAAATATTCTGTTGGGTTCGTATAATCGTTCTGGACTCATAGACACTAAGTTTGATAAATTTGAAGAACTTTGTCTCTGGCATATTTTTCGGTGCGAAGTATGCCACATGTGGACCTCGCTTTGACCAGAAACTGTCAATTTTGCCCCTGTGTCCAAATTGGACATATGGGTAGTCAATTTTAGCTATTTTATATCTTCTGAGAGTGATAATAATTTTTATTTCACCATCCGGAGGCGTACCTGAAGATCTCGCTGTTACCGAAGCAACTGAAGGAATTCAAACCCTAGGCAATTGTACCTTGCCAAAACTTACAGTAATTGCCTTAATATTATTTGTTTGATTATTTCTGTGATGTACCTACTCAACCTAGGACCGTGAGACGTTTCTTAACGTCCGAATAATATTCGGGTGTCGACGTCGTACGCGGAGTCGTGTAACATCACTTAGAGAGTTGATATCTCGATCCTCTATACTTTACGTGCTTGTTTTACCAAGTACGTCATACCATAGGACACCTGACACTATTCACGAGACATAATCTTTCCTGAGTTATTCTTGGTGATTCTGTATAGGTTACAGGATTCGTGACATAGTCTTGCATATTCATAGATATTATTATGACTCGCTGTAATAGTTAGAGGTCATGATCTTGCGTGTTATGGACATGAGACGTGAGGTTACATTGGGTGGGGAGAGTCTTACCATACTAAAGTCTGATTATGTTATATATATAGATAGATATTTTGGGAGTGCCTTAGACTCTGACCAGAGCTTTGGCACACGTACTGGCCCTTCGAGATAATAAATGCTGCTATGGGTTTCCCCGATACAGAGCCTATAGTAGTTTCAGCCTGAGTATGATTAATGCTCTCATTTTTATTTCACATAGATGGTTACATAGTTTGCCCTGTTGATATATTTTTATATACTGTAATTTATTTGGCTTGAGTTATTCTTGTACCTTGCTATGTCCCTTGAGGACCTGAATCCGGATTATGTCCCCAGGTTTAACAGAGGAGATCTACCCCGAGGTATACGGGACAGGAGCAGACGCTGGAGCAGTACCAACACCAGAGGACAAGGTGATGCCAGAGGATTTCTTCTGAGTATTTTGTTATATACTCAGTTATTTCTGTTCTTGATACTTTATTTCCTGTCTTGTGGATTACTGTATTAAAATCATTATCGGGTTGTTCCCCGAGATATATATTTTATTGAAACTTGTTATTGAATTATATTTCTCTTTGATTAGTTTGATATTTGAATTATGTTTACCTTCTGTGGATGAGATTAGAATATTTGTGATATGTATCGTAGACCTTTATAATTGTTTTACAGCTTAAGTACACTCTAACGGGTCCATTAAATTGGGTTTGCCCATTGGAGTGTGCTGCTGGCCATTGCCACGTGGCTAGTCCCTCAGTATTTTGGGACTGAGGCGTGACACCGCTCCATCTCCCAATCAGGCCATATTTTCCATAACAAAAAGAATACAATATCTTTTGCTCATAAACTTAAGATTATTTTGCTAAGTACAAAGAATGCCTTTTTACAAAATAAATTTTCTAAGTACAAAGCAAAAATAGTAAATTTTTTGGGGAAGAGTAGTGATAGAGGTCGGATCTGTATGTGATCGCTTTGCTCCTCTGACTACCTGATGTGGAGATGGGAGAACTTGCTAACTTTGGCTCACAAACATTATGGAGAATGAAAATGGCAGCAAGTAGGCTCTGGCTCAAGCTTTCTATGTCTTAAAAAAAACACAAATCCTGAGGTATTTATAGTCATCACCACTGTAATGGCCAACGTTTGGGATTCTGCATAGGAAATAAGCAAAACTAACTGTTTACACCCTTCTGCCTAGTTTTTGTCTTTTTACGTACAAAAACACTATCCTACACGTAACTAATATATTTACTATGCATGAGAATAAGATCTGAATGGCAAGTGCAAGATGCGGAGCATATGACACATGACTGTAGTTATGAGGAATAAATTAAATTCCTTTAATATGGCAGTTATCGTTTCAAAATTCGAAACATATGCCATAACCTATATATTTAATGCACGTGATCTCCTTGGAACCTAAAATGCACATCTAACAATTGTGTATTAATAAGAAGAGAGAAATCTATGAATCTAATAAGAGATTTGCATACTGTAATCTGTGCTAATGTAACAACTAGCAGTCTACGCAGAGCAATACGCAACACTGCTCCAGAGAAAGTTATCATTATGATGACTTCAATGCTGATATTGAAGAACAGTAAGGCAACTCTTGAGGGGAGGAGGGGGGGGTGAATATAGTGCAGCGGAATAATCTACCCAATTAAAAATTAAGCTAAGTGAAGGCAACTAACTACTAACAATAATACAATATAGAAAGCAGTAAAGTAAAGAGAGAACAAACGCAAATACCGTGATGTATACTGGTTTTCCTCTGAGAGGACTATTCCAGTCCTGAGAACTCTTGCTCGGAGTTGTATCCACTATAATCACCAATAGTGAATCACAAGCTTTGATCCGAAGGCTTGCAACTTCTTTACAATCACGAGCTTTGACTCAAAGGCTCGAGAGACTTCACACACGTGCGTTTGATACGAAGCACACACAGATTTCACACAGAAGAAGAGCTTGATGAACCAAGCTATTACAACTCAAAACAAACTTTTAACCGAGATCGCACTTGGCACTAGAAGGTTGTGGAGTTGATCGTGGAGATGACAAGGTTAAAGTTCTGTGGGTTTGCTCACTATAGGATAGAAAGATGTAGAATTGATGTGTTGTTGAGAATGTGAAATTCAATCCTATTTATAGGGTATTGGCAAACCGAATTCGGCCAGAGTTCGGATATATTTTAATTCAAATTTTGAACGTTGGGCCAAAAAATCAGGGATTTAACAAATGAATAATTTTACACTAAATAGGTGACCGAGTTCGGTTGCCTATTCTACTAAGGTTTGAGCTTGAATGTGGGCTAGTTTGGTGGATAAGTTCAAGGATTTATTTGAGTGGACTTAGGTTATGCCAGTGCGACTCGATGTACATAAGTCCTAGACTCGGCAAGCACTCATCTCGACGACCGGTTCAACCAATCAATCTCTAAATTGCGGAAAAGTTCGAATTCAGAACTGCTTTGTAGCAGCTGATCTAATAACTGCTTAAATATCAAATTACATAATAAACTAAGAGCACTAGATGGCACCAAACTTCTGAAATATCTACTGACTTGAAGATGCCTTTTTCCTTGACAATATTTGTCCAAAGATAAACAGATCTGAAAATCTGAATACCTTTCGGGAGCTTCGCCTCCGAACCCCCAGGGGGGCACCCCCCTCGATCCCCGTCCGCTGACCGGACAGCGGAACCCCCGGGTGCGAGGCTTCAGATAAGTCGTAAGTAGTTTAGAGACATCTTCTGGTATGACACTGTCTTTATGTCCATGCTAATCTTGCTTATTACTTTCTGCAGGTACATGTTAGACTAACAAAGCAATATACAGAAGCAAATATTACAACATTAATGCATATTTGGACAATGCTGAGTTTAAGTAAAATTTACTATAGTGATTGATCGATTATCATAATGCTAAACTTAATCGATTAACTATATTCAAAAACTTAACTTAAACATTGGACCAACAGACATGCCTCGTTCTTCCGTAACCATCATACATTACGTGGCATACGAGACGTCTTGTCACTACCCCATTTCCAGAGCAGGGTATTTTTTTTTTTAATTTGGTTAATTGTATATTTATCATAAATATTTGTATTTATATTTAATTAGTTGATTGTATTTTTTTATTAGTTATTTTAGTGTTTTGGCTAGCCTGGACCCATGTCAGACCCTAGTGGACCCATGTCAGACCCAACCAACACCCTTGTCAGACTTATTTATTGGCTTAGATTAGTTATTTATATTTTTATTAGTTAGTTGGAGTGATTAGGGATTAATTAGAGTACATTTGGAATCCCAAACCCAAACCCCAATTAGGATGACTTGATTTGGAGGATATTTTAGTCATTTTGTTTAACCCAACCCTAACCCTTAACCCCCTGGTCGATCAAAACCAGCACCCCCCCTCATTTCTTTCCATTTTCTTCGTCTTTTCTTCTTTCCTCTTCCAACTTTCACCAATCCAAGTAAGTTTTTCCATTTTTCTTCTCTTTCTTCACTTGCTTTCCTCTCTAATATAAACCCTAACCCTTTGCTTTTCCCTAACCTAGATGTATAGAGCTTAGATTTGGTGTTGGAGCTTGGGTTGGAGGCTTGGAAGCTTGGTGTGGTGAATTTGGGACTTTTTGGAGACTTTGGCTTGGGATTCCAACTCCCAAGCGGTAAACCCTACTTTTTTCCCTTGTGATTACTCTAATATAGTGTAATTAGTAGTTTAGAACCTTCCTAGACCTTAGGGCTACCCGTAGGAGGAAGTTGGAGCTTGTTTGGAGACTTTAACATTAGGTTTTGTGTCAATTTTGGGTAAAATCCGAGATTGATCCAATTTTTGGTGTTGTCCTAGGTTAGACGGACCTAGGTAGACGTGCTTGGGTGTCTTGAGGGTAAGTACGTGTCCCCGTTCGGACACGTGAGATCATATCGCAGAGATTTGGGCATTTCGGACGATTTGGGAGTTTTTCGTCGTCGTAGGTTCCACTTGCGTGCGCGTTTTTGCCACGGACCTAGAATCAGAGAGTTAGCATTTTTTTCTAGGTTCTAGACATCGATTAGAACTTGTGGGTAAATTTTGGGTCAATTTTGAGTAGGTTTGGTGTACGTTTTACGAGGTTTCGCGAACCGTACTCCACGTGTTCGTCGAAATGATCGAATGGCCATTTCGACTTGGTTTCTAGGTTTCGGGCTTGTACGCGCGTTGGTTTAGCCTCGGAGAGTGTGTACTAGAGTTCTCGAGTATATATATATATATATGTGTGTGTGTGTGTGTGTGTGTGTGTGTTTGTGTGTGTGGTTGAGTGTGGTTGAGTGTGGGTAGTGTGTTTGTGTGTGTGTTAGTGTGTTGTGTGTGGTTGTGTGTGTTAAGTTAGTGTGCTTGTGTGTGTATGTCTATATATATATATATATATATATATATATATATATATATATATATGTGAGTGCGTTTGTATATATTTATATATGTATGAGTGTGTGTGTGTGTATATATATATGTGAGTGTTTGTGTGAGTGTGTGTGTTGGTGTTTGTGTTTGTGTAGGTGTGTGTAGTTGTGTGTGTGTTAGTGTGTGTGTGTGAGAGTGTGTGAGTGTGAGTGTGTGTGTATATATATATATGGTTGTGTGTGTATAAATATATGTATATATGTTTGTGTGTTTATATATATATGGAAGTGTGTGTGCGTGTATATCTTTCTGTGTGTGTGTGCTTATGTGTCGAGGTGTGTGTGTGTGAGTGTGGATTGAGGAAGAGAGGTAGAGAGAGTGAGAGGCAGTGAGGGAGAGGTAGCCGCTGCAGCAAGCAGCAACTTGCAAGCAGCAACTTGCAAGCAGCGCAGCACCGCGGCAGCAACAGCTGCGTGCAGCAGCAGCAGCTGCGCTCAGTCGTGCAGCAGCAGCGGCAGCGCATTCAGCAGCAGCAGCGCGCGCTCTACCCCCCTTTTTTCAAATATAAGTATATATATATATATATATATGTATGGTTATATATATAGATAGTTAGAGGTATGTATATATATATATATATATATATATATATATATATATATATATATATATAAGTAGATGCATATGTGTTATATATATATATTTGCTTAGATATATAGCTAGGTATATATATATATATATGCTTAGATAGTTAGCTAGTTAGTAGTGTTAGAGATGAGTAGTTGGGTATCTCTATACCTCGAGATACCCAATGTATTGAGGTATTAGAGGTATCAAGGTATTGAGGTAGCCTATGTACTAGATTATATATATATATATATATATATATATATATATATATATATATATATATATTGATGTTATATATAAATATATATTATAGATAGATAGCTAGTTAGTTAGAGTTAGAGGGTAAGGTACTCAATACCTTGAGATACCAAGGTATTGAGATAAGTTGGGTATCGGAGGTAAGGTATTGAGGTGTTTACCTATACACTAGGTTATATATATATATATATATATATCTATATCGTTAGATATATGTTATATATATATATATATTAGTATATGGTAATATATATATAGATAGTTAGTTAGTTAGCTAGTGTTAGTGAGGGGTAAGGCTTGAGTATCTCAATACCTTGAGATACTCAAGGTATTGAGCGTCGGGGCAAGGTATTGAGTTTTAGCCTAGGAATGAGTTTAGACTTGGTTATATATATATATATATATATATATATATATATATATATATATATACGTGCTAGTATATATTTTAGAGGGTATAGACGGGGCGTATAGCGTAGGTTGAGGTATCGGATACCGAGGGTATCCCGGTATCTCAAGGAGGCAAGTTTGAGGCTTTATTAGCTTAATGACCTAATTTTGACCTAAAATTTTAGGGGCACCCTAGTTTGACCTAGAGTTGACCGTAGTTGACCCGGTTGACCACCAAAGTCAACTTTTGACCTAGTTTTGACCTAGAGTTGACTTTTTGGACCCAAAGTTGACTTTTTGACCCAGATTTTACCGGTTTGACCTGTTTGACCTAGAACGACCTTAGAATCTTGTTTTTAGTTATTTTATATCTGTTTAACTCATTAGAATTCCGTTTAATCTTGCTTTTCGCAATAGGTCCTTGCGACGCCAGTTCGGATCGCTAGTTGCTCAGGACGTCAGGCGATTACATTCTCTGATAGTTTTCATTATCTGATGATTATTATGATTCAGCTTCTAGTATAGTATTCTTTGATTTTTCTGGCACGATACGGACTAGTATTTCTGGATTCATTTACTTGCGACACGTATATTTCATGTTTCTGGCCTCTATTCTGGAATCACCTACTGGCATCACATCGTGACTCACTACAGGCATCACTTATGTTTCTGGCTGGACTCATACTTGATTTACGTGTCGAGTCTTAGATTCACTTGTACTAGTCGGGGCAGAGAAATACTCGAGTAGACATGTAAACATTTCCAACTGGAATTACTCCCTCGTGTCTAATCTGGAATGATAGCAGCCGCACACCCAGTGTGCAGTGAGCCGTACTTACCCCTAGCCGTTTATATGTCGAAATAGGTATTTCAAAGACACGAGTTCATTTTTTCTAGTCTGGACTCTCTTACATTTCTTGACTGGTCTCACTTATACTTTCTGGACTGGACTCATTACATGTATTCTTGCTGGACTCACTACACGTTCTTGTGCATACACTTGATCTTTGTAAAACCCCTAAAATTTTGGAAACTGTTTTATTATTAATTTTTCCTAATTTATTCTATGTAGGCGACCATTTGGACAGTAGCTAGCTTAATCGTATGCACCAATATAATTTTTAGAATTATATATATATATATATATATATATATATATATATAATTTATTAGAATAGAATTTTCCATTGGATCAAACCTAAAACCCAAACCCGCAACCCGTTAACCATCACTCCGCGTATACTTCTACACGCGTAAACAGCAGCAGCAGTAACAAAAACCACCGCCTATCTTTTTCTTCCCGCGTAAACTCTTCCTTTCACCCCCCCAATACTTCTCCGCGCGTAAAACCCAAACCCCAACCCATTAGGTGAAGAAAATATCAGCAGTAGAAGCAAAATTCAATTTTACTTTGCTTTGCTTTCCCACACGTGTAAGCTTCTCATTCCACCGCTCCTTAACACTAATATTACTAAATACCCCTCAACCAAAACCAAAACCAATGAAAAGAAAGAAACAACAGCGGCAGTAGTTTTAGTTTTCTTAAACACTAAGTTTTCCCACCGCCTCTTATTCTCTATATATATCCATGCAATACACCCTAAAACCCTAAACCTCACTCCTTCAACTTAATACTGTTGTAGACGCTTGTACTATACGGATCTCTTACTTGGCAAGTATACCTTGCCAAATTCTACTATTTAAATTATAAATTGTTGCATATATTCCTATTACAAAATACATATAACTGTGTGCGCCTGAGATTGACTCGGGTGCAATCGACAAATATGTCGATACGTAGTGTATCTGACTTAGACATTAGCAGACCCACCTGCAGATGCGAGGGTATTCTGATATTCCTTAGACCCTGATACTGGTACACGCATCACGATTGCAACTCATGTTGGGATGCAGGTTTGCGTACTCGATTAGCTACCGGTGTGTGAAACACACATCACAGTTTAGCACGTAGTCAGGATTATCTAGAAAGTTGTGACTTGGCATATAGTTACGTGGTATGCACGTCGTATATTCGACTTGTATAGCCGCATTGGGCGGGAAAGACGACTAGTAGGCGTATGGGACACCCACCTCCTTTATTGCAGATATCACACTCTACAGAGTGATACAGACGTATATATACTTTGCAGATACCACGTCCCTTAGAGTGTTGGACGTTATATACATACAGATACCTCATTTTTCGGAATGATTGACATTGCAGATACCACACTCTAGAGGACGTTGGACGTTATGCCTACGCCTACCCATACGTACCAAGGTTGTCTTCACACTTGCATACACTTAGATGGTTAGCTCACCCTTTATTTATTCAGTATTTATATATGGCATACTTTTATGTATCTTGTTATGTCCTACTGAGGACCTGGTTCCCTTCCAGATTTAGATGAGACATACTATCCCACGGTGTACGGACCTGGGCAGGAGACGAGGTACGCATCCGAGGAGGAGCTAGAGGTGCTGCCATCCGAGTTTCTCTGATCTTGGGTAGACTTGCCATCTAGAGCTGGAGCCTCTTTATCTAGATAGCCGATGCTCTAGTCATGTTATATTTTAGCACTCTTATTTTAGTTTTTGTAGTGGGTTTATTCCCACCAGACATATCTGGGTTGTACTATGATATTTCAGACTTAGCACTTATATTCCAGTACTTATTTCAGTGTTCCTTGATACATTATGGATGAGATTAGATGTTACCTGTTATATGCTAGTACTAGACTTGTTAGTATTTTAGGACAGCGTAGCACGTCTCTTTGGGTCCAATAAATTAGGTTTTCCATCGGAGACGTGTCAGCTGGCCAATGCCACGTGGCCTGGTCCCACATTATTTTGGGACTGGGGTGTGGCATGGTTTTAGTGGTGGCCCATGCAGGTCTAGCTTATATTGTCTTGGTTACGTAACAGTACCAAACAAGCCTGCATATAGGAATAGAGCATAAGGATCTCATTCACACTTGACTAAATCTCATTCTTCCTTTTCAACTATCCTAGGTTGGATAAAACAAGTTTTACGCCAAAAACTCTTTACCCTTGTTGGCGTAAAAGCTAATTGACTGTCTTGTTGGCTTTAAAAGCCAAACTATGAAGAGACTGCCAACTTTATGCTGCGGTTATGACAACTGCTAACCATGTTTCCATAGTTTTTCTAAATCCTGCGTATGACACGTCATACAAGCCATGTAGGAAACTACCCCAGTGTAAACTTGATAACCAGCGTAGAGTAGCCTGATTAGGCGTAATCTACAAGAATGGTGATATAAGCGTATTAGTCATAATTTTAGCTTTCCCAGTCATGACATAGGAAAATCTTGTGCATTAAATATGTAACGCCCTGCAACCGCTCGGAGCGTTACGCTGAGTCGGATTGAATGAAACAAATGCTGGTTATATTTGAATTGTTGGATTTTGGGAAGAAGTATTGACTGAGTTATTTCATGTGCAGATGGCTAGCGGGTTCGATGGAAATCAGGTGTTCGTTCAGAGCAGTACTGAGATAGCTGAGTTAGAATGATAATGCTATCTTCCTTAGTCCGATTGGTTGTATGATTTGGAGAGAATGACCTGCTCGCACGGTCATACTAGTTGAGTAGATCGCGCTTGCATCGGACCACGGGTTCAAGGAATTGGCCGTATCGGCAGGACATGATGCCTAATGGGATCAAATATTGTGAGTGGGCTCTTTCCCTTCTACTCTATTCCTTTATGCCTAAAAATATGGAAAACAAGTAAAGGCTTGAACACTTGGGCTGAAACTTGAGAATCACTACACTTAGGCGTGCATAGAGTGTACGTCATTTGCTTGGTAGGATTGTGGCTTGAATTGGTTTTCGCGTTGGCTAGTTGGAGCTAGAGTTGGAATATACACTTGAGGCAGTTGGTTGGATACTTGGGATTATGCTTGGACGGTTGGAATTATACATTTTGGAATGATACATTGAGACAATAGGAATATCGGGAATTCGGGCGAGCGAGCGTGCATCCGTGCACGAGTATCACTTGGTCGCTTTGTCTTGCAAAGCGAGCAGTTGTGGTTCGAAACCGACCAACTGTATCGGCGAGGGTATTGTGCCACTATTGGGGCATTGTGCCATGGGTTTGTTCTGAGTTGGGGTATTGCACCCAATTTGAAATACTGTGTTGAGAAGAGGTATTGTGCCTATGGACATAACTTGATATTTTGGTGCCTTGGGCTATATGTTGAGGTTTGGTTTTGGAATCCTTGGTTGGATATGTTGGAAGAATGGTTATGGATACTTTGGTTGGATATTGGTTGAACGAGTCTAGGATCGCTTGGTGGGATGAGAATGTTCGATCCTCTCGTCATACCTACTTGGTGTCTACATGTCACGGACAACCTGTATTGCACAGGATTTTGTTTCCTCGAACGGGATGTGGACTCCGGGGCACCGGGACCGTTCGGTCATGGAGGAGACAATTGGGTATCACGTCTTGGGCGCGGTGCTGGTAGTCCGATACCACCAGGAGGGAGTAGCTGCCCAGCCCTAGATCGGGTAGGACTGCCCTATTGATCTTGGTTCGATCAATGTCCTTTATGGCTTTGCCAGTGACTTCATATAGATAAGAGTTGGTTTTCTTTACTTTGGTTGGTTTGTGCTTCGTATAGGCGCGGCCACCTTGCCTCGGCAAGAGTGTGCACTTTGAGATTGGATTATAAACTTTGGTTGAGGATGGATATTGAGATTTGGCTGATGGTTCGATTGTTATCGTGCAAGCGATGACTTGAGTAGGACGGGTTGCATGCTAGTTTCCTTCTGGTTGGATACATATATAATTGCTTGTCAATTGGTTTGAGTTGAATGCTTGCATGCTTAAACTGCTTTACAGCTTTCCTTAACATGTCATTCATATGCCATGAAATGAATCTAGGATTCAACTAGAAAGATCACCATATAACTGTTTGTATTCACTTTTTACTTAGTGTCGGCTTAGACGAGTGGGTTACCCCGCTCACCAGTACGGCTGTGTACTGACCCACGTTTGTGGGCATTATTTCAGGTACGCAGGCGTAGTGGCGCTGCTTGGATATACGGGACATGATGTATGAACTGTAAGTACCTTTGTGGGCTAGAGAAAAGAGCAAGAGTATTTTATCACCTTTGTGGCATTGCCTTCGGGGCATTCTATTTGGACCCTATCGAGAGCTTCGCTGCGTATTACTCTGATTGTGTGCTTGGTACACAATACTTGACTTCCGTTGCAACTTGGTTATTTCAATGATAATATTTGGTATTTGACAACATCGCCTTGTACAAGCGCAACTCCAGGCTCGTACGGCATCACGTCCCGATAAGAACGATTGTCCTGCGGGAGAGCTGCAACGTGGTGATTCACGTTCAGCGGGGACTATCGAGCTTGCGGGAGATTGGGGCGTGACAAAATATGCCTCGAGTCCTGAGCATGAAACAGCTTTTTACGTAACATCAAGGTTTTGTCTTATTCTGAGCGTGAAAACTCATTTCGGACTTGAGCGTAAAAGCTCATTACAATATGCAGCGTATTCAGAAGACTCAATCCTTCCTTGAGTGGTGTATCAAATATTTCACTAAACAACAACCTGGGTCTCTATGCAAAATTATCATCACAGCCACCCTCTCGATCATTGTGCAGTACTTTTTGTCAGATGTCAGGTTCACTGAATTATCTGACAAATTTATCCAAGGAAAACAAAGAGTTTCTCGTACAAACTTTATGCTGCAAACGTATACTAGACTTTTATGCACAGATTTTTGGCAGACCTTTTTACGCGAGTTTTACGCAGACTTTACGCTGAAATAAAAACATCGTATGTTAGATTTTACGCAGGCAAAACCTTACGCGCACAGATTTTTACGCACAGACTTTTAGGCAGACTTTACGCAGGAAGTATAGCAGACTTTTACGCAAATAGCTCTGAAGCCATGATTTACACCAGATAGTTAAATCTTTACTTTACACCAGACAGCTTGAAACTCTGTGTTACGCAGACAATTTCAAAATCTCTACTTTACGCCAAATAATTTTATCTCTGCTTTACGCAGACAGTCTCGAGTCCCTACTTTACGCAGACTATCTAGAATCTCGATTTTATGCGGACAACTCTGAAGTCTTACTTTACGCCAAACTTCTTTGAATCTCTGTTTTACGCGGACGGCTTAGCAACCTGTTTTACGCAAACGTTCCTCGAACCTATTCACAGACCAAGGTATAAAATTACCTTGTTACATTTATATATCTTCTACCATTCTTACTTTCTACCGTGACTTAGTTTTAATTTCGAGGACGAATTTTTATAAGTTGGGTAGAATATAAAATCCCTAAAATTTTGGAAACTGTTTTATTATTAATTTTTCCTAATTTATTCCATGTAGGCGACCATTTGGACAGTAGCTAGCTTAACCGTATGCACCAATATAATTTTTAGAATTTTATATATATATATAATTTATTAGAATAGAATTTTCCATTGGATCAAACCTAAAATCCAAACCCGCAACCCGTTAACCATCACCTCGCGTATACTTCTACATGCATAAATAGTAGCAGCAGTAATAAAAATCACCGCCTATCTTTTTCTCCCCGCGTAAACTCTTTCTTTCACCCCCCTAATACTTCTCCGCGCGTAAAACCCAAGACCCAACCCATTAGGTGAAGAAAATATCAGCAGCAGAAGCAAAATCCAATTTTACTTTGCTTTGCTTTCCCACACGTGTAAGCTTCTCATTCCACCGCTCCTTAACACTAATATTACTAAACACCCCTCAACCGAAACTAATGAAAAGAAAGAAACAACAGTGGCAGTAGTTTTAGTTTTCTTAAATACTAAGTTTCCCCACCGCCTCTTATTCTCTATATAGATCCATGCAATACACCCCAAAACCGTAAACCTCACTCCTTCAACTTAATATTATTGTAGACGCTTGCACTATACGGACCTCTTACTTGGCAAGTATACCTTGCCAAATTCTACTGTTTAAATTATAAATTGTTGCATATATTCCTGTTGCAAAATACATATAACTGTGTGCGCCTGAGATTGACTCGGGTGCAATTGACAAATATGTCGATACGTAGTGTATCTGACTTAGACATTAGCAGACCCACCTGCAAATGCGAGAGTATTCTGATATCCTCCTAGACCCTGACACTGGTACACGTATCACGATTGCAACTCATGTTGGGATGCGGGTTCACGTACTCGATTAGCTACCGGTGCATGGAACACACATCACGGTTTAGCACGTAGTCAGGATTATCTAGAAAGTTATGACTTGGCATATAGTTACGTGGTATGCACGTCGTGTATTCGACTTGTATAGCTGCATTGGGCGGTGAAGACGACTAGTAGGCGTATGGGACACCCACCTCCTTTATTGCAGATACTGCACTCTTCGGAGTGATACGGACGTATATATACTTTGCAGATACCACGTCCCTTAGAGTGTTGGACGTTATATATATACAGATACCTCATTCTTCAGAATGATGATCGTTGCAGATACCACACTCTAGAGGACGTTGGACGTTATGCCTATGCCTACCCATACGTACGAAGGTTGTCTTCACACTTGCATACACTTAGATGGTTAGCTCACCCTTTATTTATTCAGTATTTATATATGGCATGCTTTTATGTATCTTGTTATATCCCACTGAGGACCTGGTTCCCTTCCAGATTTAGATGAGGCGTACTATCCCACGATGTACGAACCTGGGCAGGAGACGAGGTACGCATCCGAGAAGGAGCTAGAGGTGCTGCCATCCGAGTTCCTCTGATCTTGGGTAGACTTGCCATCTAGAGCTGGAGCCTCTTTATCTAGATAGCCGATGCTCTAGTCATGTTATATTTCAGCACTCTTATTTTAGTTTTTGTAGTGGGGTTGTTCCCACCAGACATATCTGGGTTGTACTATGACATTTCAGACTTAGCACTTATATTCCAGTACTTATTTTAGTGTTCCTTGATACATTGTGGATGAGATTAGATGTTACCTGTTATATGCTAGTACTAGACTTGTTAGTATTTTAGGACAACATATCACATCTCTTTGGGTCCAATAAATTGGGTTTTCCTTCGGAGACGTGTCTGTAATCACCCTGATTTTTTTCAAAAATTTTAAAAACAATTTTACACAATTTTTTATAATTTTTTTGAATTAAAACTAAGGTATTTTAAAATTAAATAATTTTAAATGATGTTAATTAATATTAAAATATTATAGAAATAATATTTTTGGGTGTAAAATAAAAAACTAGACATAGGGTAATTTTTCGAGAATTTATTGGACCCCGAAAATATTTTTAAAGCCCTAAAAACTATTTTATATTTAAACCAAAATAAATCCGGAAATTGAACCCGGTTTATTTGAAAATAAACCAAACCGACCCAAACCGAACCAAGGAGAACCAAACCGAACCGAACCGAACCCAGCTCTTAACGGGTCGGGTCGGATCCGAATTGAACCCGACCCAGACCCGTTAACCCGGCCGAAACCCTAATCCTAATCTCTTTCCCTTTTACTCTTCCGGCGCTATAAAATCCCCTCGATCTTCACGCTCCGCCGGCCGAAACCCTAACCCCCCTCGCCGTCCCCGACCCGCAGCGCCCCGCTCCGACCGCCCTAGCCCTAGCTGACCTCGTCTTCCTCCTCCAGAACCCCTCTGCCTGACCAGAACCTCTCCCCTCGCCGCCCTAGCCGTCGACGAAACCCCCACAGCACTCGACCACCATCTGAACCCCTCGTCGTCCTCCGCCCATCCCCGACCCGTAGTGCCCCGCTCGACTCGAACCCAGGCCGCCCAGTCCAGTCTTCCTCATCCGCCTCGACCGAGCAGCAGCTGCCGCTGATCTCCCCGCGGCGCCTCCACCTCGCTGTCCTCCTCCGGCACTGCCCTGAGCCACCACGACAAAGCTCCGGCGAGTCTCCGCCTGAACTCTGACCCGGACACGACAGAACTCGGACACAACAGCACTGTGCAGTTGTGTCGTGCCGCCTCACGGACACGAAGAACCCCGTTCTGCGTAGCCCCGTTCAGGTAACCCGTTCTCTCTCCTCGTTGCTCTATTTTCCGTTTCGTTAGTTGTGACGAGTAGGCTGTGTAACCCTCTCGATGCCCGTGCAACCCGCCCGGTGCGTCGCGTCCTGTGGCGATCGCGAACCGCGATCCAAAAACAGGATAAACAATATCTAATTTTCCTCTGAAACTGAGTACGCCCTGCCAAATGGGACGACTTGGTCTCGTGCGATCTTCACCAAAAGGTGCGCACCGTTGATACGGACGTACAGAATTTTGCAGAAGTTGATTTGGATGTGCGTGCACACCGGAATCAACGCGTATCCGCCGACAACGCCCCTTATCTGCCTGTTCTGGAACACGTCGTAACTTTGTGTACACACGTCGGATCGAAACGAAACTTACGCCATCAGACTCATAGCAATACGCTAGTCCTGTGACCCAAGTTTGGTTCGATTCTGAGAACGTTGACAAAATCGCGTATTGTGGGCCCTATGGCTCCACTTGACGAGCAATTTTCTGATCGGCTCATCGGAATCCAGTTCTGGAAGTTCCGTTGGGTTTATATCATCGTTATGGACTTGTTGACACTAAGTTGGACGAATTTGGAGACCACTGGTTCTGACACATTTTTCGGTGCGAAGCGGCCCACATGTGGACCCTACTTTGACCAGAAACTGTGATTTTTGCCCTTATGTCCAAATTGGACTTAAGAACAGGCGTTTCTAGCTATTTGATATTTTTTGAACCTGTTGGTGATGTTTATTTTAGCTTTTGGAGGAGTACCTGCAGGATCCACTAATACAGGGACAACTGTTGGTATTCAAACCCCAGGCAAGTGTACCTTGCCAACCTTGCAGTTTTGTTATATATTTCTTAGACTTATTTATCTGTTGTACATGCTTAACCTAGGATCGTGTGAATTACTTAGCGTCCGATTAATAGTCGGATGCCAACACCGTACGCGAAGTTGTGTAACGTCACCTAGAGATGGATATCGTGACCCTTTACATTCTCGTACTTGCTTTATCAAGTACATCATAACCCAGGACACTTGATACTATTTATGAGACAGAATCTTCCTGAGATATTCATGGTGATTCTGTGTATGTTGCAGGATTTTGACATAGACATTATATTCATAGATATTATATGACTTATTGCATTAGCTATGATCTCGCGTGACATGGACATGAGACGTTATGGACATGAGACGTGTGGTTACATTGGGTGGGGAAAAACCCACAGGCTACAGGCTATTTTATATATATTTATTATTATTGTGAGGCCGTAGACTCTACAGTAGAGCTAGGCACATTACGTGTTATTACTGCTACCGGCTCCCCGACACAGAGCTTGTAGTGGTCTCAGCCTGAGTACTAGTAATGCTCTCACTTGCATTTCACATAGATGGTTACATACTTACCCTATTTATTTTATTTACTATTGTACTGCATTTATTTTGGCTTGTATTATCTGTACCTTGCTATGTCCCCTGAGGACCTGGATCCGGATTATGTCCCCAGGATTAGCAGACGATTTCTATCCCGAGGTATACGGGACAGCAGCAGGAGCAGGAGTTGATACAGGAGCTGTACCAATTTTCGAGGACGAGGTGTTAGCTGAAGACTTTTCCTGAGTATCTGTGTTTCGTACTCAGTATCTACTTTATTCAGACATTTATGTTTTGGTCTGTTGAACCATTGTATCAGATTTATATCGGGTTGTTCCCCGAATTACCTTATTGAGACTGGTTGTTGCTTTTCATTTCTTATTGCTGTTGATCATATTTATCTTGTATGAATGAGATTAGTTGTGGCACATTTTAGTAGACTTTATTTTACAGCTTAAGTACGCCCTGATGGATCCATTAAATTGGGTTTGTCCATCAGTGTGTGCTGCTGGCCATTGCCACATATCTAGTCCTCGATATTTTGGGACTGGGGCGTGACATAGTTTTTGTGGTGGCCCATGCAGGTCTACGACTAAATCGTTCAGTTTCAACTTAGGGACCGAGCAAGCCTGCACTAAGGATAGGATAAGTTATAGGATCTTATCCATTGTTTGAACCATTTTTGAACTCTATATCGAACTCGAATTAATTACTTGATTTAAATCCTGTGTTGATTCCTCTGCGCGTTCTTATAGTTTATCTTTTTGGATGCAGAGTAATGGATCCAAGAAACGGAGACGAGAATCCCTTGGATATGCCACACGATGCTGTGGTTACCTATGGAGATGGAGTGACACCAGAGAATAGAGGACAATCTTCTCAAAGCGATCAAGCCGGCCAGCCTAATTCAAGGTTCCGGCGTGATGACATCCCACCTCCGCCACAGTTTACTCCACCGATGCCTGTTTTTCCACTAGGACAAGCCATGGACGGGCAGCAGATGTTACAGATGATTTATGCCATGATGCAAGCCCAACAGCAGGTTCAACAAGAGGCTCAGCGTCATGAGGCAGAGTATTTAAGAACCAGCCTAGTAACCGCATTGGAGCAGGCGAACCCACCAGCTAGGCGACCAGCTATGACATCTATCACTGATTTTTGTCAGCTCAAGCCTCATACCTTTTCTCGCAAGGAGGGGCCAACTGAAGTTCACGAGTGGCTCACGAACACGCAACACCAGTTGGAAGCAGCTGAACTTCTGAGGGAGAAATGGATGACTGCTGTCAGGATGCAGTTTACTGATAATGCACATCATTGGTGGCTATCAGAAGAGAGGAGGCTCGGACAGGACCGAGTCACTTGGGAAGAGTTATCCAGACTCTTCCAGGAGATGTATACCCAGCTGTTGCTCGGTCGGAACTCAGAGACAAGTTCAACCGCCTTATCCAAGGCAATATGTCGGTGGAAGAGTACAATGCTGAATTCATTCGCCTGAGTCGCTTCGCCCCTTCTCTAATTCCTACCGAAGAAGAGAAGGCGGAGAAGTTCTTTGACGGACTCAAGTTCGAGCTCCAAAGGTTGATCGGATCTGTTGTACCTACATCGTACACCGACGTCCTTGCTGCAGCACGACGCATGGAGCGTGTCACTAGAAGGGAATCGAGTCTGAAGCGGCCATTCACATCAGCACCATCCAGGGCATCATAGGAGGATTATGTAAAATGACCCCAGAGGAATCTACGAGAGAGAGCAGCACCTAAGTCCATATCTCTTCCTACTTGTCATTACTGCGACAAGGTAGGTCACATTGAGAGGGAGTGCAGACACAAGTTGGGACTATGTCTGATTTGCGGATCCAACCAGCATCTATCCAAGGACTGCTCTGAACGCAGAGAGGGAGCACCGAGACTAGCTTTACCTGCACCAAGGCCAGCTTATCCAGCAGGGGGAGCACCACAGGCAGGAGTTGGAGGAGTCAGACCACCAGCTCCAGGAGGATATCAGCAGAGACCACCATTGGCACCACAGGCAGCACTATTTCAGCAGGCTCGGCAGCAGAGAGGTCCAGCTCAGGGACGAGGACAGGCATTTACATTGGCTGTTGAGGAGGAAGCTACTACAGGAGAAGTCATAACAGGTACTATATTAGTAGCTTCATTACCAGCTGTAGCTTTATTTGATTCTGGAGCATCGTATTCATTTATAGCTGCTAGCTTCATAGCTACCTATAGAGTAGCTACCGCACCCCTTCCAAAGACTAAGAGAATTCTTACGGGAGGTAGAATTATCCCAGTTAGTGACGTCTGTAGATCTTGTTCGGTAGTAGTCTGTGGAAGAGAGATGCGAGCTCAATTTCTGATCTTTTCTATGCCGGATTATGATATTGTACTTGGTATGGACTGGTTAAGTCAGTACCATGCGACTCTAGATTGCCGACTTGGACGGGTTATATTTAGACCGCCTGGACATCCAGAGTTTGAGTTTCTTCGGGGAGCTATAGAGCAAGGTGTTCAGCCTACTCTTAGGGTACTATCTGTAGAAGGGGAGACAGGTTACCCAAGGGTCATATCAGAGTTGTGGATATATTTTTTGATGATCTTCCAGGTTTACCACTTGATCGGGAAATAGAATTCACAATAGACTTAACTCCAGGAGCAGAGCCTATCACTTCATCAGTATATCGGCTAGCACCTAAGGAGTTGGGGGAATTGAAGGAACAAGTTGATGATCTTCTGGAGAAGGGTTTTATTCGGCCCAGTATTTCACCTTGGGGAGCACCCATACTATTTGTACCGAAGAAGGATGGAATAGTACGTTTGTGCATTGACTATAGGGTATTGAACGCTGTGACCATTAAGAACCGGTATCCCTTACCACGCATTGATGACCTATTCGATCAGTTGAGTGGTGCTAGGGTATTCTCGAAGATTGACCTTAGATCCGGCTATCACCAGATTAAAGTAAGGAAGGAGGATATACCAAAGACAGCCTTCAGAACCAAGTATGGACACTATGAGTTCTTAGTAATGCCGTTTGGTTTAACCAACGCGCCAGCTGTGTTCATGAGTTTTATGAACACAGTTTTTCATCAGCACTTAGATAAATTTGTGGTTGTGTTTATTAATGATATTCTAGTATATTCCAAGAGCCACGAAGAGCACGAGGAGCATCTTAGAATTGTGCTAGAGACGTTGAGGCAGGAGAAGTTGTATGCCAAACTCAGTAAATGTGAGTTTTATATGGATAAGGTGCCTTTCTTGGGATATATCATCTCAGGAGAAGGACTTTCAGTTGATCCGGAGAAGGTTGCTGCAATAGAAACTTGGCCTACACCTACATCAATTGCAGAAGTGAGAAGTTTTTTCGGACTTTCTGGATATTACCGGAGGTTCGTAGAAAATTTCTCAAGAATTGCGGAGCCTATGACGAAGCTGACACGTAAGGACCAGGAGTTTGCATGGATAGAAGATTGCCAGAAGGCCTTTAAAGAATTAAAGAGGCGATTGACAACAACACTTGTCTTGACTCTTCCTTCAGGGTCAGAAGGTTTTGTTGTTTACAGTAATGCGTCAGGTAGTGGACTAGGATGTGTTTTGATGCAACATGGCAAATTTATCGCTTATGCATCGAGACAGTTGAAGGTCCATGAGAAGAACTACCCAACGCACGATCTTGAGCTAGCTGCAGTAATATTTGCACTGAAGATTTGGAGGCAATATCTTTATGGAGAGAAGGTAGAAATCTTTACTGATCACAAGAGTTTGAAGTATGTATATACTCAGAAGGAGCTCAATATGAAACAGAGACGTTGGCTTGAGTTGATGGTAGACTTTGATATAGATCTGCAGTATCACCCGGGAAAGGCGAATGTCGTAGCAGACGCACTCAGCAGGAAGCCCACAACTTATTTCTTGACGATGCAGTCTCAGCTATTGAAAGATCTACAGGAGCTCCAGATAGAGGTTGTTTTACCAGGACAAAGTGGATTGCTGGCTAATCTCGAAGTTAAGTCGTCACTTGTGGAAAGGATTAAAGAGGCATTGCCCACTGATGCTAGATTTTGAAGACTTAAAGAGAAGAAAGAAGCAGGCATGCAGACGGGATTTTGCATACATGAGGATAGGACATTAAGGTGCAGAAATCGCCTGTATGTTCCAAATAGAGAATTAAGACATGAGTTAATGACTGAAGCACATAGCTCTATGTACTCTGTTCATCCAGGAGGAACAAAGATATACTGAGATTTGAGGCAGTATTATTGGTGGCATGGAATGAAGAAGGAGATTGCACGATTTATGGCAAAATATTTAGTCTGCCAGTAAGTAAAGGCCGAGCATCAAAGGACTACTGGTATGTTGCAGCCGCTTTCCATACCAGAATGGAAGTGAGAACATATCACTATGGATTTCATCACAGGATTTCCAAGAAGCCCCAGTAAAAAAGATGCGGTATGGGTTATAGTGGATCGACTCACTAAATCGGCACACTTCTTGCCATTTAGAGTTGGACAGTCCACGGAGGTACTAACCGACATGTATATACGACAAATCGTAAGATTACATGGAATGCCAGTTAGTATTGTGTCGGATCGTGATTCAAGATTTATATCTCATTTTTGGTGAAGCATGCAAGAGAGTCTTGGCACCCGACTCAAATTTAGCACTGCTTACCATCCACAGACAGATGGTCAATCGGAGCGCACGATTCAGATCTTGGAGGATATGTTGCGATCGTGTATGTTAGACTTTGGAGGGTCTTGGGTAGATCATTTGCACTTGGTGGAATTCTCTTATAACAACAGTTATCAGGCAAGCATCAAGATGGCACCATTTGAGGCGTTGTACGGTAGAAAGTGCAGATAACTGATTTGCTGGAGTGACGTTGGTGAACGTCAAATACTGGGTCCAGAGTTGGTAATGCAGACCGTGGAGAAGGTAAAACAAATTCAGAATCAACTTCGTGCATCTCAGGACAGACAGAAGCATTGGGCTGATACATACAGACGTCCCCTAAAGTTCAAAGAAGGAGAGCACGTATTCTTGAGGATTTCACCCACTCGAGGTACTATTAGATTTGGGAGCAGAGGCAAGTTGAGCCCAAGGTACATTGGGCCATTTGATATTCTGGAGCACATTGGTGAGGTGTCTTATCGTCTTGCATTACCTCCATCCTTAGAGGGAGTGCATGATGTATTCCATGTCTCACAGCTGAGAAGGTACATGACTGACCCAAGTCATGTAGTCGATCATTCTGAGATCGCAGTGGACCCTAGCCTGAGATATGAAGAACAACCAGTTGGCATACTCGACATCAGTGAGAAGACATTACGAGGACAGACAATTCGACTGGTTCGTATAGCTTGGAAATATCACTCTCCTGGCGAATCTACCTGGGAATAAGAGGATGTCATGCGCCAGCGTTATCCTCACTTGTTCGCAGATGTAGGTACAACCTAAGCATTCTTGTAATTCCTATAGTTCTTTCCTTTAGTAGTTTATTCTTTGATTGCGAGGACGCAATCTTCTTAAGGGGGATAGATTGTAATCACCCTGATTTTTTTCAAAATTTTTAAAAACAATTTTACACAATTTTTTGTAATTTTCTGGGATTAAAACTAAGGTATTTTAAAATTAAATGATTTTTAAATGATGTTAATTAATATTAAAATATTATGAAAATAATATTTTTTGGTGTAAAATGAAAAACTAGACATAGGGTAATTTTCCGAGAATTTATTAGACCCCGAAAATATTTTTAAAGCCCTAAAAACTAATTTATATTTAAACCAAAATAAACCCTGAAATTGAACCCAGTTTATTTGAAAATAAACCAAACCGACCCGAACCGAACCAAGGAGAACCAAACCAAACCGAACCCAGCTCTTAACGGGTCGGGTCGGATCCGAATTGAACCTGACCCGAACCCGTTAACCCGGCCGAAACCCTAATCCTAATCTCTTTCCCTTTTACTGTTCCGGAGTTATAAAATCCCCTCGATCTCCACGCTCTGCCGACCGAAACCCTAAGCCCCCTCGCCGTCCCCTACCCGCAGCGCCCCGCTCCGACCGCCCTAGCCCTAGCTGACCTCGTCTTCCTCCCCCAGAACCCCTCTGCCTGACCAGAACCTCTCCCCTCGCCGCCTTAGCCGTCGACGAAACCCCCACAGCCCTCGACCACCATCTGAACCCCTCATCATCCTCCGCCCGTCCCCGACCCACAGTGCCCCGCTCGACTCGAACCCCGGCCGCCCAGTCCCGTCTTCCTCCTCCGCCTCGACCGAGCAGCAGCAGCCGCTGCTCTCCCCGTGGTGCCTCCACCTCGCTGTCCTCCTTTGGCGTCGCCCTGAGCCGCCACGACAAAGCTCCGGCGAGTCTTCGCCTGAACTCTGACCCGGACACGAGAGAACCCTGACACAACAGCACTGTGCAGTTGTGTCGTGTCGCCTCACGGACACGAAGAACCCCGTTCTGCGTAGCCCCGTTCAGGTAACCCGTTCTCTCTCCTCGTTGCTCCATTTTTCGTTCCGTCAGTTGTGACACGTAGGCTGTGTAACCCTCTCGATGCCCATTTAACCCGCTCGGTGCGTCGCGTCCTGTGGCGATCACGAATCGCTATCCAATAACAGGAAAAATAATACCCTGTTTTCTCTCGGAACTGAGTACGCCCCACCAAACGGGACGACTTGGTCGCGTGCGGTCTTCACCAAAAGGTGCGCGCCGTTGATACGGACGTGCAAGATTTCACAGAAGTTGATTTGGATGTGCGTGCATACCGAAATCAACGCGTATCCGCCGACAACGTCCCGTATCCGCCTGTTCTAGAATATGTCATAACTTTGTGTACACACGTCGGATCGAAACGAAACTTGTGCCATCGGACTCGTAGCAATACGCTGGTCCTGTGACCCAAGTTTGGTTCAATTCTGAGAACATTGATAAAATCGCGTATCGTGGGCCCCACTGTTCCACTTGACGGGCAATTTTGTGATCGACTCATCGGAATCCAGTTCTGGAAGTTCCGTTGGGTTTGTATCATCGTTTTGGACTTGTTGACACTAAGTTGGACAAATTTGGAGACCATTGGTTCTGACACGTTTTTCGGTGCGAAGCGGCCCACATGTGGACCCCGCTTTGACCAAAAACTATAATTTTTGCCCTTGTGTCCAAATTGGACTTAAAAATAGGCGTTTCTAGCTATTTGATATTTTCTGAACCTGTTGGTGATATTTATTTCAGCTTTTGGAGGAGTACCTGCAGGATCCACTGATACAGGGACAGCTGTTGGTATTCAAACCCAAGGCAAGTGTACCTTGCCAACCTTGCAGTTTTGTTATATATTTCTTAGACTTATTTATCTGTTGTACATGCTTAACCTAGGAACGTGTGACTTACTTAGCGTCCGATTAATAGTCGGGTGCCAACACCATACGCGAAGTTGTGTAACGTCACCTAGAGATGGATATCGTGACCATTTACATTCTCGTACTTGCCTTATCAAGTACATCATAACCCAGGACACTTGAGCTAGGCACATTACGTGTTATTACTGCTACCGGCTCCCCGACACAGCTTGTAGTGGTCTCAGCCTGAGTACTAGTGATGCTCTCACTTGCATTTTACATAGATGGTTACATACTTACCCTATTTATTTCATTTACTATTGCACTACATTTATTTTGGCTTGTATTATCTGTACCTTGCTATGTCCCCTGAGGACCTGGATCCGGATTATGTCTCCAGGATTAGCAGACGATTTCTATCCCGAGGTATACAGGACAGCAGCAGGAGCAGGAGTTGATATAGGAGCTGTACCGATTTTCGAGGACGAGGTGTTAGCTGAAAACTTTTCCTGAGTATCTGTGTTTCGTATTCAGTATCTACTTTATTCAGACATTTATGTTTTGGTCTGTTGAACCATTGTATCAGATTTATATCGGGTTATTCCCCGAATTACTTTATTGAGACTAGTTATTGCTTTTTATTTCTTATTGCTGTTGATCATATTTATCTTGTATGGATGAGATTAGTTGTGGCACGTTTTAGTAGACTTTATTTTACAGCTTAAGTACGCCCTGATGGATCCATTAAATTGGGTTTGTCCATCAGTTTGTGTTGCTGGCCATTGCCACGCATCTAGTCCCTCGATATTTTGGGACTGGGGCGTAACAGTGTCAGCTGGCCAATGCCACGTGGCCTGGTCCCACATTATTTTAGGACTGGGGCGTGACAATCTTAGTTTAGATTTCTTGTATCTTGCAGTCATTACTATCTTGCTTCTGATATTCATGCATCTTTACCTTTATGAACTAGTGATATGTATATTTTTTCTTGTCCATACTTTATTTCCTTCACCTTGCTACTTGCTACAACTGCTTTATAGTTTTTATCATTTAACTGGAACTGCTGTTAGAGGTGTACTTGCTCTAATCCTGACTGGATATATTTTTCAGAGGATCCGGAGGATTGGTGACCGACGTTTTATGGACCTCAGCCTGTCGATGGTGCAGAAAGGGACCCCCTAGTTCAGGAGTGATTTCCGGGTTAGTAGCCGGGATCACTAGGACCTCAGTTGTTGTATTTATTAGCTTTTGGTACCGGATTTGTCCCCGGCTCTTGGTTGAGACCTTGTATTATATTTGATTCAGGATGTTGTTGTATTATTATTATTATTTATGTTATTGTTGTTGTCTTTAGTAGTTGTTATTGTTTAGACTTTGGAGTTGTTAGATTTCTGTGTTATCTTATCGTGCTTAGATTCGTGATTGAGTACTTGTGATTATCATT
The DNA here is from genome assembly GCA_036927795.1 of Iris macrosiphon. Lineage (NCBI taxonomy): Eukaryota > Viridiplantae > Streptophyta > Magnoliopsida > Asparagales > Iridaceae > Iris > Iris macrosiphon. The sequence continues at coordinate 275,876 of JAYESA010000161.1, forward strand.
ATCATATTGCTCCTCCGTTTGGAGTTGAGATCATGACAGGTGCTTATATTGATTGTGTGAGATTATGAGCTAGATAGTAGACCTAGTCAGCGTTCTACCGCCGATGCTGCGGCATAGGCTGGACGTACCCATGACTCATGCCCGATTTTTCGGGTGCGGGTCGTGACATATTTTTGGTGGCGGCCCCATGCAGGTCTCGATTCGCAATTAGTGCGATATCGTGGTAGTACAACGATTTAGTTGTACTGCTGCGAGCCTGCTCTAGGATCTAGGATCTAGGATGAGAGTGTACTCACTCACGACTAGGAACAATTCCAATCTAATTATTCTGAAATTGTTTTCTTTTGAAATATTACTGTCATTCTTTGATGATATCGTATCTTGTGCCGTATTGACTTCTTTTGATCTGTGTTCAGGATGCCTCCGAAGACACGATCCCATCACACCTTTCCAGTAGTTGCCACCGAGAGGTCTGCCACCTCTCGTCCAGCTCGTATTCAAGCAGCTGCTACCGCTCCACTCACCACTCCTGCGGTTGAGAGAGGATCTGCTTCTCTCGGGGATCCTTCTCTACTTGTCGATCCGAGGACTACCCCAGTCGTTCCGGTGGTACCTCTTCCACCACTTCCTGCACCAGTAGACGCCATACAGTTGTTTGCGTTCTTCAGGGAGATGATGGACGCGCAACACTGTCAAGTGGATGTGATGAGGCTGGGCATTGAGAACGCCCACCAGGTGGCCATGACGGCAGTGGATAGGGTGGCACAGATCCAGCCACAGGCAGATCAGACTCAACATCCGAGGTCGGGAAGCATCATTGACTTCCAGAGGATA
>JAYESA010000161.1:281709-299209 GCA_036927795.1 Iris macrosiphon
GATAGCAGCCGCACACCCAGTGTGTGGTGAGCCGTACTTACCCCTAGCCATTTATATGTCGAAACAGGTATTTCAAAGACACAAGTTCATTCTTTCTAGTCTGGACTCTCTTGCATTTCTTGACTGGTCTCACTAATACTTTCTAGACTAGTCTCATTACATGTATTCTTGCTGGACTCACTACACGTTCTTGTGCACACACTTGATCTTAGTTTAGATTTCTTGTATCTTACAGTTATTACTATCTTGCTTCTGATATTCATGCATATTTACCTTTATGCACCAGTGATATGTATATATTTTCTTGTCCATACTTTATTTCCTTCACCTTGCTACTTGCTACAACTGCTTTATAGTTTTTATCATTTAACTGAAGCTGCTGTTAGAGGTGTACTTGCTCCAATCCTGACTGGATATATTTTTCAGAGGATCCGGAGGATTGGTGTCCGACGTTTTATGGACCTCAGCCTGTCGATGGTACAGACAGGGACCCCCTAGTTCAGGACTTATTTTCGGGTTGGTAGCCGAGATCACTAGGACCTCAGTTGTTGTATTTATTAGCTTTTGGTATCGGATTTATCCCCGACTTTTGGTTGAGACCTTGTATTATATTTGATTCAGGATGTTGTTGTATTATTATTATTATTGATGTTATTGTTGTTATCTTTCGTAGTTGTTGTTTAGACTTTGGAGTTGTTAGATTTTTGTGTTATCTTATCGTGCTTAGATTCGTGATTGAGTACTTGTGATTATCATTATCATATTGCTCCTCCGTTTGGAGTTGAGATCTTGACAGGTGCTTATATTGATTGTGTGAGATTGTGAGCTAGATAGTAGACCTAGTCAGCGTTCTACCGCTGATGCTGCGGCGTAGGCTGGACGTACCCACGACTCATGCTCGATTTTTCGGGTGCGGGTCGTGACACGTCTGCCCTGCCAAGGCACGTCTTGTAATCCTCTGTCAGAATTAAATGGGAGAATTCGAGGCATTTTGTCGCTTTCTCTCGTCCGCTTAGGCACCCAAGTTCACATATTCTGCATAAGGAACCACTTCACTAATATTTGTATTGGCAATCATGACAGTAGACCTTGCGCAAAATTTTGACCGTCTATTATATTCGTAGGTCTCCAAAGCATTAATCCCTTCATAAAGTCTTGAACTGTTTTAATTCTGTGTAGGAAGCATTCCTGCGTGGGTATGAAAGCTTTCGTTTCTGCACAGATTTGATGCATTTCGTGTTGTCACGCCCCAGTCCCAAAATATACGGGACTAGCCACATGGCAATATCCAATTGGTACATCTACGAAGGGTTTTTCCAATTTAATGGACCCGTCGTGGAGTACTTATGCTGTCCAGAAAGGGGTCACTATCTAAATAATAAAATAAATACTTCTATGTTTTAATCCATAAGAAAATAAAATAAAAGAATGGACAACTGATCTCATGGTGTGTGCCCCATACTACCCTTGTCCAAATATACTCGAAATGAACAATATGAGTCTATAAACACTAGTCTATAAAAGCAGATAATATAAAAGATAATGCATAATAGTAAAGGATGAAAGATAGAATAATACCTGAAAGAGGTCCAATGCTCTACTGGGATAAGCGTCATGCAGCCATCTCAAATAACCTGGTAGTAGACCAGGTACTAAGAGGGACATCATACTGAATAACCAGAATATGATATCCTCCATCTGGTAAAATGTACTTGAGAACACTTTGGTATGTATGGGTATGTCAAGCTAGACATATGCTGACGTAATTCACCAATCGTCATGACTGGCTAATATATGCCATATATGCCCCCCATATCCGGGACACTATGAACTATGAAATCCTATAACCGGGCAACTATGCATCCCATAACCGGGCAACTATGCGGATGTGTCTGTTCCATACGCCTAGTAGTTGTTCTCTTTACCCAATATAAATGCACGTAACACATCCACATTACGAATATTTGTTCCAACTGGTCGAGTACCAACAACTAGTACAATCTATGCTACAAACTAAGCCGTCACACGATCGTACACACCAATGGCCAGTTGGATATGCCAACCCATGTCCTACATGAAGCTCACTCAATGTCGTGTAATGGTACGTGTCAAGGCCTTGGGAGATATCAGAATATCTCCACAACTTGGGTATGTCTACTAAATCTAGGTCAATGCGCAAAGACCATATAATCGACGCCTTTGTCGACCATACCCTAGTCATTATCGGATGCTCGCATAGATTATAACATAAACTATGAATAATAGGAAAACAAGAAAAGCAAGAAAAACTAGAATCAAATTTAAATAGTAGAATATGGCAAGGTATACTTGCTTGGATCTCCAAGCTGATAATGCAAATATCCTTCTCCTGAATCCACGCTCGTGCGATCCCAAGAGCCTAGATATATAATAATATTAAATCAGTCACTATGCTAAGGTACACTAAGCACATACAAGAGTACAACTAACACAACGTCATAATTAGGGTTTATAGGGTTGCTAAATTGGTCCCTAACACATAGGTACTAAGTGTTCTCACACTAGGGTTCTTATACACAAAGTATGTAATCAACATTGGAAATTACTGTGTGTCAAATAGGTCAACTAACCTAGGGTTGCTTACCTATGCATACATGAATACATGGTCATAAACATTAGGCCAAGTTAGGGTTATCATCCTCACCTATTCCATGGTTCAAGTATACTCATTTAAATAAACAAAACATAATCCTCTAGCAACTACCAATGACAAGTGCACCACTAAAAGTCAAATCTAAATTTGTGAGCTAAACAGGGCACAAACCTCATTCTAAACTTGTATTTGTCATATAATAAGTGTCCATAAACTACCTTAACTAGTGTACAACCCTAGCATGCCATTTTCTACTCTCTGACATAGTGTTTATATACAATAATTCCAACCAGCACAAAACCTAGGCAAGTTACTTTACAAGTTGCACAACATTTAATCAAATCTCAACCATGCAATATATATATATATATATATATATATATATATATATATATATATATATATATATATATATATATATATATATATATATAACACCCTAAACATATTTATAAAATTCTGAAATTTATTGGAATATGAAGTTAAAATCATGATTTGCAAGTGGTTTATTGGATTTTAGGTCATGACTTGATAATAATAATAATAATAATAATAATAATAATAATAATAATAATAGGTGTTCATATACATTCAAGGTTTGTCATGAGAAAGTAGTCGGTGTTCTTGGTATATTATGGCAAAAATTATGAATATTAAGTTGAAGACATAAAGGGGGATATGAATTACATGTAGAGGGTGTTGAGGAGGAGGAGTTTAGTCACTTACCAAAGTAAAATAGGGGAAGAAAGTATTGTGTGCACAGCTTGCACAAAATCAGATTCAGCCTGGACACTTCCACAAGTTGTTGCTGTTAGGGGCTGATGTGGGGGGGAGTTTGAGTTTGGGTTATGAAGTTAAAAGATAGAGGAGAGGTAAGGGAAGGAGGTAGAGTGGCTGTGGTGGTGGTGGAATGGCTGTGATGGTGGTAGTAGGGTCGGATATGGGGTATTGCTAAATTCAGATTCAGCCTAGACAATTCTGGTGGAGGGGCTATTTTGAGGGAGTTGTGGGAGTTTTTGGTGGAAGATTTGTGAAATAGAAATATAGGAGAGGGGGAGAGAAAGGAGTGTGGTGAGTTTGGGAAAAAGAAACCAAGTGTGGATGGAATTATAGCTGGATAGGTAGGGACTAGCTCCTGGCGGGTTCAGCTGGAGTGGTTCTATTGTAGGCTGGAATAGAGGGGTTGTGAGAGGAGTTGGGGAATAGAGTATGGAGAGCAAGTGTGGAGGATATGTAGAAGATAAAGTATGGGGAGTTTCAAGTAAGAAAAATATGTGGAGAGGAAGTTATGGCCAAAAAAGTGAGGGAAGGTGAGGGGTTGTGTAAATGGGTTTAATGTAGGGGTTTTTGGAAGTTTTGGAAGAGGAATAAGAATAGGTAGAGGGGGTTCGCTTCCCTTTAAGGTGTTTGACTACACTTGATTTCAACATTAAAGGATGAAAAGGTGAGAAGAAAAGTTGGGTCAACTCTAGAGAGGGTGTGGCTGAATTTAACTTCTACAGGAGTTAAATGTAAGATTTTGAGTGAGAAAACTTGATGTTTGGTATTTTGTAGAGGGTATATGGTGTTTAGCATGAACCATGTGGGGGAGTGTTATGGTTTGGGTTGGATGTTTGGACTAGTTTTGGCTAGGTTAAGTCGGTTGCTCATTAGGACTAAAATTATGTGACGAATATTGTGCGATTAAATAGAGCACAAGAGAGTGTGTTTGTGAGTGAAATAATGGTCAGGATTGTAGATTGGCTTGTCTTGGTCAAGGGTGTGAATTTTGTTAGAGGATAAAGGCTAGTGTAGTGCTCTAAATATTGAAGCAACGATAAGGTGCACCAAGTGTAACAAAATTTAATAGGTTATAATAAACTCCAATTTCTAATCCTAATTGACTCTAAATACCATAATATCTCACTAAGGTAAGTATACTAATAATTTAGGTGAGGAGGTTTATAATCTATCCACCTTAAAAAAATATGTCCTCGAAATTAAAAATCCATCTCCCCAACAACCAATTTCACATATCTCTAAATATATAAAGACAATCTGATACTTATTCCTACCTACTCTCTTAAACTTAAACTTCCATATACATACAGTTTAATCTTCTTAGGCATTTGGTCCTCAAAATATCTTCTAGCCACCATGTACTATCTCATCATTGTTATCATGCTAATCATCATCTAAAAAATTACCACTTATAGCCTTAGGTTACTCAAGGATGCCGCATCACAATCTCAATTTAAATCTTTCAATATCTATAAAGAAAATAATGTCATACCTTTACTCTCGAAGGAGTGCATGGGCAGGCACTAAAATTTTACAAGCACAAACTCTTCAAGGCCACCTATGTAGCATCTAAATCCCTTATTCTGTAGCTAAGACGGTTATTATCTCATCATTCTTTCCTAGGTACAAAGTCATCAACCTATATTATCCCCAATAAAATCCTCTAACCTAACTTCTTATAATTGTTCTTATTAGCAATAAGTCTAATCTAGTCAGTCAGTCATACATAGTCTAGAAACTCAACTCAATTCAATTTCTAGGAGAAATACATATAATGATATACATTATAAGCCTCTGCACAATCAAAGTCCTAAAAATTATGTAATAAATAACTATTCAAAAATTCTAAATAACCTAGATTCAATACAACCCATAAAAATACGATTAGCAAAAAAATCCATCAACCAGGGTGAATTAAGAATAGGTTTCCATTTCATCTCTCACTATTAAGGAATAGGTCCAGCGAGTTTACACCCTATTAGTCAAAAATCTAAATCCCTAGCCTAAACAGTTTATGTGTAAACCCCAATATTTAGTTATCATTCCTATAGGACTTCTATATTCCATTTACACTCATCATCCAAACTACATGGGTTCCATCTTGTTACAACTTACCATCCATTATAGAAAATTCACTATATCTTACTCAAGACTACAACATCTATCAAAACCCTCATCCTTCAACTTATTTTCACTATCACACATACTAGCTTATCTACCCAAGTATTAATGGTGGAACTCACGAGTCCAATTAACACTGGCAACCCAAATAATCAAGTACATCTAATATGATTTTGAAAGCTATACCATAGTACTTGAGTTATTAAATTATTCAAACATTAGGTCTAGCAATCTACCTATCTATTTAGTCCAATCCTATAGTCATCAATAATTTAAGGGGGTAGTAAGATCTAGGTTTGATACTAAAAGTCATAAGGCAACTAGAGATTTAACCACTATGGCCTGCCACATAAAGTTCTATTTTCTTAAGGTCATAATACCATTCCTTGTATCACTACCATTGGCTACAACTAATCCCTAGCATCTAGCTATGCATTCCATAAATTATTTTAGGGCATTATAATCAAATAATCTTTCTAGCTTTTAATAGTTCCAAATCACTGCAACCTTAAGTAAGGGTAGGGTTTTATTAGTTCTAGGTCTCTAATACTATTTTTAATTCTTATGCTAACAAACTACACTAGATTTAGTATATAGAAATAACCTATCTACCTACCCTACTAAGGGTAACCATCTTCTTAAAATATCCTATCAGATATGTCTTCTTCGTCTTGGCGATGATCTGCTTCTAGAGGAAATACTGGGCATAAGCATCCATCTCTCCAAAATAGGGAAAGATAAGAAACAATAATAAATATGTCGAGAAGAATGAACGAATATAATTATGAAGTCAAATGACGATAATCAAATATAAAAAAATAAGTTGTGGATTGAGATCCTAATACTGCTAATCTTGATTACAGGCTCGCATTGGCACAATAACGTAATCAAGCGATAAACTAACATGCATGGGCCACCACTAAAACTATGTCATGCCTTAGTACCAAAATACGTGGGACCAGCCACGTGGCAATGGCCAGCTGGTATATCTCCTAAGGATTTTCTAATTTTATGGACCCGTCGTAGAGTACATACGCTATCCAGAAAGGGGTCACTATCTAAATAATAAAATAAATACTTCTATGTCTCAATCCATAAGAAAATAAAATAAAAGAATGGACAACTGATCTCATGGTGTGCACCCCATAATACCCTTGTCAAAATAGACTCAAAATAAATAATATGAGTCTATAAATACTAGGCTATAAAAATAGATAATATAAAAGACAGTGCGTAACATTAAAGGATGAACGGTAGAATAATACCTAAAAGAAGTCCAATGCTCCACTGGGACAAGCATCATGCAGCCAGCTCAAATAACCTGGCAGTAGATCAGGTCCTCAGAGGGACATAACAATATACAAAAAGTACATACCATAATATAAATACTGAACCAGAATAGGGTATCCTCCATCTAGTGAAATGCACTTGAGAATATTTTGGTACGTATGGGTAGGTCAGGCTAGACATATGTTGACATAATTTACCAATCTTCATGACTGGCTAATATCTGCCACATATGTCCCCCATATCTAGGGCACTATAAACTATGAACTCCCGTAAACGGGAACTATGAATCCTATAATTGGGCAACTATACCGATGTGTCTGTCCAATACGCCTACTAGGTATTCTCTCCACCCAATTTAAACACGTAATGCATCCACGTCACAAATATTTCGTGCCTACTGGTCAAGTACCAACAACTATTACAATCTATGCTATATACTAAGCCATCACACGGTCGTACACACCAATGGCCAGTCGGATACGCCAACCCATTGCTGACACAAAATGGTAATGGTCAACCTAATTTTGATAATCGACAATACCAAATCAAAATGCAAAGGACAACTACTAGAAGTGAAGGATTGCTACTGAGGACAGGCCACATTGCTACTGAAGACAGGCATTTACACCAAACATCTGGATCTTATATTATCTAGTCTTTTCTTATATCAACAATGTAATTTGATGTTTATTGAGTCTAGGACTTATGTACATCAAGTCGCACTGGCATACTCAAAGTCCACTCAAAATTGCCTAAAATCCATCCATAAATACAATCCCAAAATTAGACCAAAACTAGCTCGATCGAAACCTAGTACCTTCTGATACGAGGCCAGCCAAACTCGGTTGGATACCGAACTCAGACCGCACTCGGTCTGCCAAAATTAGAATTATTGCTAGCTGTGTAATCCCTGATTTTATGGTTCCAACGGTCGAATTTTTGAATGCTTGGGTACCAAATTCTGGCCGAACTTTGTCCCAGAATACCCTATAAATAGACTTAGAATTTTTTATTCCAAATCATCCAACTATCTCTCTCATCTCTTCTCAATCTTCCTATCATGTTAGTGAGCAATACCCAGATGCTTAACCTTCTCCATCTCCAAGATCAACTCCCTAGCCTTCTAGTGCCAAGTGCGATCTCGGTTAGGAGTCTGTCAGAGTTATAAAATCTTGGTTTGTCAAGTTTTTCTTTCCAGGGTTTGATGTTCGCATGACCTTCGTATCAAATACACATGTGAAGTCTTTCGAGCCTTCAGATCAAAGCTCGATGTTATAATAAGTCAGCAAGCCTTCATATCAAAGCTTATGATTCACTATTGGTGATTATAGTTTATACAACTCCCGAGCAAAGGTTCTCGGGTCTGGACTAGTCCTCTCAAAGAAAAACCAGTATACATCACGGTGTTTGCTTTCTCTTAACTCTATTGCTTTACATATCTGCTTTACAGTTAAAAATTATTATTACTAATTGGTAATTGGCTTTATTCGTATAATTTATAATTTGTTAGATTATTCCGCTGCACTCTATTCACCCCCCTCTAATGTTGCCTACAATTGGTATCAGAGTTGGTTCTCTGTCTCTAAAGCTCAACTTATTCAAGTATTAATTATATATTATACTATATTTAATTGATATCAGATCAAGTGATCTTTAGTTTTGGATTAACCTCCTAGATTATTAATATGGCAACCACACAACCCCTTTTCAACAACAATAGTGAAGGGAAATATCCAAAGAGGCAAATCCTATTTGATGGCACTGACTATATTCTTTGGAAAGTATACATGAATATTTTCTGAAATCACTTGATTATGATTTATGGTCTTATGTCATTGACTGTTACAAAAAGATTGACAAGAAAAATAAGGATTATACTGAAGAAGAAAAGAATGTAGCAAGCTATGATGCAACGGCAACATATGTTCTTTATTATGCTCTAGACAAGAAGGAGTTCAATCGCATCTCCACGTGCAATACATCTTATGAGATCTGGAAACTGCTGGAAGCGACTCATGAGAGCTGCGAAGAAACTGAAGCAAGCAACTCCGAAGAAGAAGAAAGTCCTCATAATACTGTAAGCTCGTGCCTAATGGTTTTAAATGAGAGAACATTAAGCCCAGAAAGAAATCTCATATGCGAGAGTGAATCTAGCAAGTCGAAGGAAGAAATATCTCGGCATACTACAAATTTATACTTGATGGTAAGCGAGGTAAAAGACAATCCTTTATTTGAGGAGTTTTCTTATGATGAATTGTCTGATGCTTTAAATAATTTATTTAAAGATTACAAGAAGCTTATGAGTAATTATAAGCAAGTTAGAAAAGATATTAAGTCTTATCGGCTTGAGAATGAAAAGCTTGTTTACTAAATGAAGCTAGAGACAATTACTCTCCTGACAACTCTATTGATATCTCCACACTTAATCTTAGCTTACAAGAAGCACTCGATTGCTTTAATGAAAGCAATCAAGAAAATTCTAAACTTAAGGAGGACTTAGAACAAGAGAGGAAGAAGTACTCTGATGCCTCACTTAAATGATCTTGTTTCTAAATATGATGATTTGTGTGATGTTAACAAAAGATTGGAAGTTCGATTGGGTAAATAGATTGTTAAACCTATTACTCAATCAAACACCAAACGCGACTAAACACAAAGTCATCCACGATAAAACAAATACACAAAGAGCAAACAAGACTAAAGCCCCACATAATTCATGCTTTCTACCACAAGTATCCAAGGAAGACACATTACAACACTACACATACTCATATTCCTACACCTAGCACAAATGCTTTTACTACATGTCATTATTGTGGTATAAAATGACACATTTCAAAATAGTACAAGGTTAGAAAAATGGTTGATATGAACATGTACATTTGGGTTCCTAAAGCTAATCACTGTGGATCCAAAATTTGGATACCAAAGACTTTACCTAATAATGTAGGTGGAACACTCTGCTTCAAGACGTAATATCAAAGAGTACGTTGGTGTTTGCAAAAGTTACAAAGGTTTTCTTCAAGGCAATTGCACCAACATAAATATGATTGTTAAAGTCATTTGGTAACGTGCTAAAACAGTTACTGTCAATTAATTTTTTATTCAGCATCTTAATGCTTAGCCATTAACTATCACGTTATTTGTATAACTCTATATGCTTGCATGAATCCTTCTGCTTAGTTATTCTCATATTGTATGAAGAAATACACTTTCAAAAATTCTTTTAAATCTGAGCTCTCTAATGTTAAAAAAATATTTTGGTTACAAGACGAAAGGTCCCTTTTGTCAAAAAGGTGTAAACAACCTTAAACGACACGATACTTAAGTATCTTTGGACCACCGCTAGCTGGGATCCTGCCCCTACAGCTAATCCAAGATAATTGAGACCTTAATAAGTAATGATGTACAAAGAATCTTTTCAAATATTTCTAAAATAAAATTATTATCATTATAAGTCTAATGGATTTAAAATACTTTGAAACGATATATTTCTTAAGGATTCATTCTACGAATCATATATACTTCATGATAGTAAATGACTTATAGCTTTATGTTTTAAATCCTTGTTAATTTAAATAATTTTATTCAGGCATTCAATACTTATTGATTATGAGATATCTGCTGATTAAAACAATGATTATTACTATTTCAAGATTTATTATTTTGAACAAAACTATTATTCAAATACATATATATATATATATATATATAATATTTGGATTTCCATAATTACATATGTATATGATATGTGTTACGTATCTTCGATTTTTTTATCCGTATCATATCAAGTTTTTGTCATTATCAAATAGTTTGATTCATAGTTTAAAAGGATCATAACATAGTAGGAGATTTCTTCTGGAACAGGGAGACAGAACTCGAATCGAGTTCGGTCTCTGACCGAGTTTGGACCAAATTCGGTCGATCTTTTCCAAAAATTTGGTTTAAATTTTTACCCTCATTTAAACCCTATTCACATATTCTTTCTTCTTCCTCCAAAAACTCTAACCCTAGGTTTTGGCTCTCCTTCATCAAGGAATCTCTTATCTCCATCTTCTGGATCTAGTTTCCTTCAAGGTTCTCCACTTCTCTCTCAATATTTGTGAGGTATAACTATCTACCTCTCTTATTTCATTGGCACCCAAGTTGTTTGGTAAGAAGAAGAGAAAAGTGGGAGAAGCCTCCTCTTCTCATCCCTCTCATGAGGATGTTCAAACATTTTTTGTTCTCTCCATATTCCCAATCTAGATGAATTTGATGATTTCATATTTACATCTCTTGAAAACTCTAATTCATGGTTTAGTGACTTTGTTAAAAGGAATATATGTTCGGAAAGTCCTATCAATTTTACTGTATTCCATGAATATAAAACCATGTTTGTTAACAACTTCATGATCTTGTCTCTACTAGAAATCCTATTTATCTCATTGCTATTAGAATATTCTATTATAATTTATCCTATGATAGATGTACCATTACCTCCAGGATAGGCGACATCAACATTGAGTTTGATGATGACGAGTTAGGAAAAATCCTTAAAGTTCCTACTGAGGGTGAAGCCTTAGTTAGCATCATAAAACTCAATTTTAAGGACGTTATGACCCTTTAATCTTTCAAGGATATCTTGTGTTCCCCTCATCTTTGTCCTTCTGGAAAGTTTAATGTTCACTATCTGAACCAACACTACTATGAACTTCACCGAATCATATTTTCAGTCATTTTGCCTAAGAAATCCTCGATTGATGAGGTTTCTTTTCTTGAGATGTCTGTATTGTATCATTTCTATGCCTCTATTTCCTTCAGTCTTCTCAAGACCATTATCAATCAAATGGTCAACTGTTACAGGACCGGAGGTTAACTTCTTTACTCAATGTACTTCCCTCTTTTCTTTGATCATTTCCACATTCCTATGGAGGAGCCTATATTTCTTTCTGAGCCAACCTACTTAGTCAAAGCTCGTAGGACTGAGCCTATCTTTCCTCCTGATAATGATGACTCCTCATCCTTTAGCTCTCATTCTGCTCCTACTGATCCTCCTACTGATCCTATTGATCCACCTCCTGCCACATCTGTACCATCCATATCAGCACCAGCCATATCTGCCCCTCTTGCTACCTTGGATTCTATCCAAGATATATTTTGAGAGCAGTTTTGACTGTAAAACGAGATGATTGCTGCTTATTTTTGTGAGAAGAACACCTTGATTCTCACTCATCTTTGCGACCAGGACTACCACTAGACTATTCAGGCCCATACTTTGGCCAACTCCATGGCAGATCTTCAGTACAACCACGTTCATCATACTGTCACACCTTTCCCAGTAGCTCGTAACCCTTCTTGTTTAGGCTTTTGGATCAACGACCCCTACGTTCAGTAGTACTTTGATCCGATTGAAGCCTACTTCGACGCTCACCAACCAGCTGATGATCCTAGAAATGGTGATGATACGTAGCTGCTACAGTGTTATATGATGCTTCTAGAGATATTTTCTATCTATGTTTTTAGTTATTTGGACTATGTATGGATCTATATTTTTATATTAGTTCTGTGTGATTTTATTTTTAGATGATTATACTAGAAACTATGTTTGAAGCATTATCTATGATGTTTGTTTTCTCTGATTCTGATTCACATGGTTACAACTATTTAACTGATTATAGTAATTCATGCCTATAGTTAGTATACAAAACTTGTCAATTTTATCCTATAATGTATGCTTCTAACTATTACCACTCTTAGATTTACTCATTAAGGTGTTCATTCTTTTTATGTGAAAGAAAATTTTTTCATAGTGAAGAAATAATATTTATGCTCAGTTAGCTCATTGCCATTTCATATTTTCTCTCTGTTGTCTTCATCATTTATTTCGGGGGAGCTTCTTCCATTATAATTAAATGACAAAGGGGGAGAAATGTTAATACAAATGATGTCAACATTCAACTTTTCATAATTTTTTTTTAGACAGAAAATCTTTCAGATACAATAGCCTTCTCAGCTTCTGCTCAAATCAAAAGTAGCTCGTTCTTATGGAGGATCTCATACTTACGGGGGATCTCATTTCAAAGGCTATCGTATCAAACATAGTATCTGAGTTATATTTGCATAGTTGTCAATTATCATAATGGAGGAGATTGTTGACACAAAATGGTTACGGTCAACATGATTATGAAAATCGACAATTCCAAATCTAAATACAATGTACAACTACTAGATATGAATTATTGCTACTAAGGACATGCCATATTAGTACTAAAGACAAACATTTACACCAAATATCTGGATCTTATATTGTCTAGTCTTTTCTTATTTCAACAATGTAATTTGATGTTTATTGAGTCTAGAACTTATGTACATCGAGTTGCACTGTCATACTCAAAGTTTACTCAAAATATCTTGAAATCCATCTACAAATACAATCTCAAAATTAGACCAAAACTAGCTTGACCCAAACCTCGCACCTTTTGAAATGAGACCAACCAAACTCGGGTCAAACTCTGTTGGATTTCGAACTCGGACCGTACTCGTTCTGCCAAAATCAAGAATATTGCTAGCTTTGTAATCCCTGATTTTGTGTTCCAACGATTAAATTTTTGAATGCTTGGGTATCGAATTCTGGTCTAACTCTGCCCAGAATACCCTTTAAATAGACTTAGAAATTTTAATTCCAAATTATCCAACTATCTCACCTATATCTTCTCAATCTTCCTATCCTATTAGTGAGCAATACCCGGAGCCTTAACCTTCTCCATCTTTTTTATGCCCTAGTCCCAAAATACGTAGGACTAGAAATATGTAAATATGCCAGCTACGCATTCACCCGGACTCTTGTTCGACTCGAATACGTATAAACTGTAATATAATGGTCACTATCTAGACAACGCAGTAAATATATCTCTGTCTCAATCCACAATGAAACCTAATAAAAGAATAGACAATATATATCATGGTGTGCACCCCACTAAATACTTGTCCGAAAAGACTTGAAAGAAATAACACGAGTCTACAAAACCAGGCTATAATAGCAGAAACAAGTAACAAAAAATAAAAATAAATACGAAAGAATATGATGCATAAATCAACTACATATACCTGAAATCCTGGAGAAATAATCATCCACAAACATACTCCACTAATCTAGCTCAGCAATAACCTAGGGACAAAATCCGAATCCAGCTCCTCAGGGGACATAGCAAGGTACAAAATAAACATGCCAAAGTAAACAGTAAATAGTACGAGGGTACTTAGGGTATCTAACATAACCAACTATTTGAATGCAACTGAAAATACACTCGTCCACTAGACACCAATGACTGTAGGCCTCAATAGACATGACAGTAACTATAAAATTATGAAACTATGAAAGGTGCACACAGAAATCCCACCCAGGGTACCTGCACTGCTTTGACCGAAGCACAGACAATGTAACTATGATATAAGTGGTAGCACAATGATACGAGTCTGTTCTCCCATCCTAATGTATCTCATGTCCATAACACACAAGACCAATCACTAACTATGTATCGAGTCAACTGTGTAAATATAAACATATCCTCTATCTCATGTCACGAGTCCTATCCTATCACAAAACCTGGAATCCCTGAATATCTCTAGTATGGACCCTGTCAATGCAAGTCGTGTCAAGTGTCCTAAGGTATAGCGTACAAAAAGTAGCACGAATATGGTATCACGTTGACAATGCAAGTAACCGATACACGACTCCGTGGAGGAATGTCGGTACCCGATTATAACTCGAATGCTAAGTATCGACTACGGTGCTATGGTCATAGTATAATATAGCAGGTAAATATATGTATATCAATAAATAGTAAATAAATACAAGGAAACAAGATATGTAAACGATGGCAAGGTACACTTGCCTGTATCCTGATGCTGCACAAAATCTTGTCTAACGTCCACATTTGAAGATACTACAGATCCAAAATATCCTAAAGAATAAATTTAATTTAATTTAATTAAAAATGAATCATTTACTAATCTACGTTACACATTAGGTCTATTGGGATTATAATATCTAACTAATCTATTTTTATATGGATCAAAAAATACATATATCGTACAATCTGTTCCCTTTTGTAAATAATAATGCACCTATTAAAAAATTTTAATAAATTTTGGGATTAACTTATGTCGTAGACTTTCGCGTCAGCTTTTCGAAACTTCAAATGGATCGTGTTTTCATTTTTGCAAACTCCCATAATCGCAAAAACCCCGAAACACGTTTGTTTTTCGGACACCTGACACTCAAATAATTCAACAAAAATTTATAAAACGTATTTGCCTTATTAATATATATATTTCTTACAATCTAACTTCGATGAGATTCTTTTATAAAAAAAAACTGGAGATTAAAAAGAGTTCTGAGTTGGGAGTTATGGCCTTCTTAAATTACTAAGACTACTAAAAATGAGGCTGGAATTATATGACGAATTAGGACTATTTTAGGCAAAAGAAATATAGTTATTGTAACATTAACCTAATTTCTATGCTAACATATAATCACAATAACTTAAAAAAATTATATACTCATTAAATCTAATTTTTCTACCTTTATTAAAACTTCTACTTATTGTCATAATACCATCTATTGATTAGAACTTAAAAAAAAGGTTTGAAAGTTATCTTTGGAGATTAGTTCTTAATGGAGATCCAAACACAAAATCCAAGCTCTCCACATGTCTCTTTCTTCTTCTCTAGCATTTTTTCAATTTTTAAAATTGAATTTGGAAGAGAAAGGAGGAGGCAAAAGTGATTAGGGTTTGGAGTTTGGAAGTAAGAAACTAGGGTTTTATTTATGAAGAAGATATATATATATATATATATATATATATATATATATATATATATATATATATATATATAGGGGGAGTTTGTATCTTATGGCCAAGAGGGGGATAGGGGCCGACCAAATAAAGTGGGAAGGAGTGGTTGGTTGTTTAGGGTTTGTTAAGGGGAAGTTTGTTAGGGTTTTGATGGAAATATTTGAGGGCTTATATAGGTAGTAGGTTGTTTGGACCATGGTTATGTTTTAATGGGATTTTAACCTATAGTTCAGATTTATGGGGTTGGTTTAACCCTTAATGAGGCTTTGGGTTCACTTGGGTCAAGGTATTGGGGTCTTGGATGGGTTTGAGGCCAAGTGCACAAGAAGGTCCACTATCGGTCTCTAGGTTCTGTTCTTCTTGATTCCATTCCAATTTTAGCTTTGTTTGATAGTGGTGCTTTCCATAGTTTTGTATCTGTTTCTTTTGCTCTGAAGCTTGGTTTGGTAGCTGAGTCTTTGCTTAGGACTTGCAAGATCATAACCGGGGGAGGCATTATCCTGGTTAAGATATTTGCAAGGATCGGAGAGTTACTCTGGGAGGCCGGGAGATGAGTGCGTGTCTACTTGTAATGCCACTTTTGAGCTATGATATTGTACTCGGGAATTGGTTGAGTAGGCACCGTGCTAGTATAGATTGTACAGGAGGTAGAGTTTTGTTTGGTTCGTCAGGAGAGCCAGAGTTTGAGTTCGCTAGAGGAGCTACAGAGCAGGGAGAAGGCATTATCTGTGGAGCTATGGTGGAAGACAAGGAGTTGCCACATCCGTTGATAGCAAAATTCTTGGATGTGTTTCCTGAAGAATTATCAGGATTGCCGCCAGATTGAAATATTGAATTCTCTATAGACTTGGTGCCAGGTACATAACCAATTTCACAACATGTCTATAGAGTAAACAACAATGAGCTGGTCGAGCTGAAGAAGCAGGTAGACGAATTACAGGATAAGGGGTTTATCAGATCGAGTTCTTCATTGTGGGGAGCCCCGGTATTGTTTGTACCGAAGAAGGATTGATCGGTGGGCATGTGCATTGATTACAGGGCATTGAATAATCTTACTATCAAGAACAAATACCCTTTACCACAGATTGATGACCTGTTCGATCAGTTGAGTGGTGCCAATGTGTTTTCTAAGATAGACTTGAGATCAGGCTACCTCCAGGTAAAAGTGAAGCCGGAGGACATACCGAAGACTGCTTTTAGGACTCAGTATGGTCAGTATGAGTTTATGGTGATGCCGTTTGGGTTGACTAATACCCTAGCGGTATTTATGAATTTGATGAACAAGGTGTTCCACCAGTACCTTGAAAAGTTCGTGGTGGTGTTCATCGATGACATACTCATATACTCGAAGACACCGGAGGAACACGAGGAGCATTTACGAATTATGTTGGATGTGCTGAGGAAGGAGAATATGTATGAAAAGCTGTCCAAGTGTGAGTTCTTCCTGGACAAGGTAGAGTTCTTAGGACATGTTGTGACTGGTGATGGTATTTTAGTGGATCCGAAGAAGATCGCAGCAGTGGAGTCTTGAAAGGCCCCGAGTTCAGTAGCAGAGATCAGGAGTTTCTTGGGATTTGCAGGCTACTACCGGAAGTTTGTGTAAGATTTTTTGAGGATTGCCGAGCCGATGACCAGACTCACCAGGAAGGATGTAGAGTTTGTTTGGAGGACTGCTAGGTTGCTTTTTAGGAATTGAAGAAGTGGTTGACGTCTGCTCATATTTTGATGTTGCCATCAGGGTCTGGAGTTTCACTATTTATAGTGATGTGTCAGGAAAAGGTTTGGGTTGTGTTCTTTAGCAGAATGGAAAAGTGATTGCCTATGCATCCAGGCAATT